>JBBPOB010000181.1:0-24975 GCA_038091275.1 Tylopilus subfusipes
AGCCAAGAGTAAGTACTGTATTTCATACACTCATAGTTTAGGGTTATAGTTAGGTGGTATTGGGGAATATCACATTTAGTGAAAAATGTCCAAATATGCGGTCGGTTTTTTGAGCCACTGTATGTTGATTACTGCTGAGCTGTGCCATCAGTGTCTGAAGGTAGGCATAGTTGGGTTTTTGTGAAAAGAACAGAGATCAGGAGTAGAAGAGCATGGTAAGTAATGGAATGGGGACGATGTCATGTTGAAGTAGTTCCTGTTTCATCTGAAGGATTTCCTTGTCATTCATATGGAGTATGGCCCAGCCATAGAAGAGATCCACAGACAAAGTAAATAAGAAGATACATGAGTGACTCTACAGTAGGTCATCTTGCCTTCCTAACTGGAATCAAAGATGACTATTGATCAAAGTAAACATGGGACCAAGAGGGATCTTTGTACTGTTTGGCAATGCTGAAGTCAATGAGATATATGTTGTGGGCATCCTGACCAGTCCTAACAAGGACATTCACAGGCTTGATATCCCAATGAATATAATTGCATAGGTGTATGTTCTGCAAGCAACAAATCTGTGCATGTTACTATAAGTTCAGTTAGAAGGAACTAGACTCACCAGTTGGGTTCTGATTGTGCTGACCATGTGTTGTGAAAAAGACCAAAAACACGACTTGAACACCTCATTCAAGGAAGAGCTGAGACACTGGAAAACCATTATGCTATGGGATTCTTCTATCCTAAATGAGATAATGCAAGATATGCCAACAACATCTCCAAGCTGACAGAGGATGTCATATTCATGGCATAGAATGGAGGCTGTGTTGTTTGCTGGTGAAAGCTTAATGGTGAACTTCTCATTTGCGAGTACATTGTGAGCACAAAAGACTTTGCCTGGAATGCTGTCAGTCCTCTCATCAAACTAGGTAGTGAAATCATACCATATGAGCCTGCACCAAGTTTTTCTTTCAAGTGATAGTGTCCACTTATCAGAGCAGTTATGGACATTGTATGAAGAGGAAACATATTCAGCAAACAATGTTCGACAACGATTCAGAAGTCATGTGTTTTCATAAGTATGAAAATAGCTACTGGGCAGGTGTATGATACAAACTGCTTTTGTTTGAACCAACAATCAAAACATGACAATGGTTTCCATAGTGATGTAGAGTATGTTTGGGAGGGGAGGGAAGGAAGAATGAAAACCCTGCTATGACAGAAATTATGTATATACATGTACTTTCTCTGGTTGTCCTTCCAGCTCCTTGTGTAGAATATTTAGCAGAATGTCATGCAGAAAGTGATGGACATCAGCAACACTGTCCCACCTCTTGCCCATGTTGTCTGGTTCCTTGGGATCATCATCAATGAGAATGGTGTGTGGTGACTCCCAGTTCACTAGATAGTCAACCTGTTGTTTCTTCAGATGGAACTTGAGCACCTGGAGTGCTTCCATTAATGTTGGGCCAATCCAATTGTGCTTCTTAGTATCCATCTCTGCACTCAATGAGAAAACCCTTTTGCATGGTACAGATGACACCTGGATGGGGAGGTAGTCCATCACAATTGTGAACAGGACTGGGAATCACTTCCATTTCAACTAGTTTACCATTGTAAATGGTGAATGTCAGTGGATCTGAGGACTCATTGTCAAGATCTCCCTCAATATATAGTTGAAACTCCTCTTTGATGGTTTGTGGCTCATTTCAGGTCAAAGGGGGCCTCATATCTGCAATTCCATAATGCTCAGTGAGGACATCAAGTGAGTCAGTATGGCATGGATGCTGGGTTTCCTCAGATTGTGGGACCTTCACCTTGTGATACCTTTTCATCTACAAGGAATTGAATTCAATGTATAATAGGATTGCACTGGACTCATCAAATTAAGCACAGTCTTTTCAGCACGAGAAACCCATTCCTCCTCCCAGTGACATTTAATCCAGCTGAACCATATTGTTGGATCCACCACTAAATCAAGAAATCAAATTTTGCATTCAGACTTGTAGCATGGGCCATAGCAAGTTGAAACTCACATATTGCTATGACATATGCTGTTGTGTTATCCATCTGATTATAGTACACATTTGCCCAGTGAAGACCAATGTTGATGAAATGTGTGATGTGCTTGTTGTTCTTTGCAAGTTAGCTCAAAAGACAGTACAGCATGACCTAGGACAGGTTGTGATTCTGAAGACATTTGCTGTTGGACACAATGAGGTACCTTGATACATCATCCATCAGGGCTTGAAGTGTGATAATGGACTACTACTTATGTTGAGAATCAATTCATAGTCTTTAAGCATGAACCACAACAAGTTGTCCATCTTGTGTTTCATAATGTTCTTCTGTGTCAGCAGTGACAGAAACAGATCAACTGCCAGCTGCAAGGCACAAAGGCAGTTCATCATGTAAAACATTGAGTCCCACCATGTCTTGATGTCATGAAGGAGTTGCATCTTGGGAACTTTAACAACTTTATTAGCTGGGCCTTTGAACCACTCTTTTAGGTTCCCAGTCATGATGGTCTTTGTGAATTCATCACATCAAATGCCTGATGCACATGCAACATGAACAATGTCATGCCCAAGTCTGACTGGATTCTTTTTCACAGGCTTGAGGTACAAGTCCTTGTCCACAGAATTGTCATTGAAGTTATTCACCCAAGCATTTACTATCACCATAAGGTCAGGTGCTGAAAATTTGTTCATGACATGTTGCACACAGATGTTTATGATGTATGGAAAGCACATAATGCACCTATTGGTGGCATTGAACTCAAAAGGGAGCTTGCATGCACTGAGGAGTACTTTGAGATGTTTCATCATGGTAATGTTGTTTTTGGCATTGTTGACAGTGAAATGGCCAGTTTTTACTGTGATGCCAGCTTGATTGAGAATATAGAGAACTGTGCATGCAAGGGATTCACCAGTATGATTCCCTTGAATACAATGGAAGGTGAGCAGCATGGACTTCATCTTGAGATTTGACAGTGTCTGAGGGTCTCTAGCTATCTAATGTGCTGTCATGGCCAGATAAGGCTGCTGAGTATTGCTAGACCAAATATTGGTCATAAATAACACATTCCCTAGTGTGCTCTGAACACAATTGAGTATTGATTAGTAAAATGATCTGATGAAAAGTAGAATACAGAATACATATGGCAAGATCTTGCTTCAACACCATGAAATAGTCCTGCCATACTCAGATGATGTTCATTTTGATTTTACTTTGGTGGGGAATGTCTTTGTCATTGAGGTCTTCTCTCAAAAGAAGCAGGAGGTTTCAAAATTCCTTGCTTTCGATGATATTAAGAGCCTGGTCATCTGCAATGATGAAGTTGACAAGGTACTTGTGGAAGATGGGGAGTGAGAATGGTGGGATGCTATCCCTGCCACTATTCATTGTGTGGCCAGGAATAGAACCATCAGCAGGACATGATGGAACATGTTCAAGACTGATTCCCTTCTCCACAAAAGACTTTAGCTTGTTGAGCATATATCCAAGGCTTATCACATGTTTTACTAATGTCACTTGAATTGGCCATTCCCTGTCTGGTTGTGACACCAGGATGATATATGCGAGGAGGTGCCACTTATCAATATGACATCTAAGCATACTTGTTCCCATTTTTGCTGAATATTTGTAGATATGTTGGAGAAAGTTAGTAGACCAGGCAGACAGATCAGCATCATTGAGCTCACTGTGGGTCCTGTTAGGATACCAGTGATGGAATATGTTCAGTGGTAGACTCACGAGCAGTGTTTACAAATCATCTCTGAACCATGTTGTTGCTTGAAGAAATGGTCAACATCATATATTGAAGAGGTATTTTGTGACTGGTTTGAGTTCAGAAGGGGGTTGGGGTTATTTGATGAATGATTAGCAGGATCAGAAGGTATAGGTGGTCCTTGCCAATGTGGTACATTGCTATCACCTTGTGAATCTGATGGTGACTCAACCACATCCAGGGCAGCTGCAAAGTTTTCTTTGCCTGGTGCAATGGGTGATGATAACAAAGAATTACCTGGAGTGGCAATGGCAGCCACTTGGGTTGTGCAATGAGCTTGAGGAGGCTGTGTCCCCTTTTGGCAGGGGGGCATAGTTGAGGGTTGAGGGTGGGGGGCCTGGTGTTCACCTGCTTTATATACCTGTCTATGCTGTATTGCATAGTTAGCCTTTAAGACACATGTCAAGTGCTGTACCCTGAATTCTAACCAACCAGTTCTCACCAATAGGCCTGGATGTGAGGAGGAACATGAAATGAGTAGTGGTGATTAGTTGTTTGCTTCAGGAGATGGGTGGATATAAGCCAGGAAGTAATAGACATTGCATGTAGATGCAGTCCTCATTTTAGGTATGTGCTAGCTAACTGAACTGAAAACGTAGATGATGATGCCAGTGTATCGGCTCACACAAGGCAGGTAACCCCAACTAAAGGTTGTTTTGCCTACAAGTGCATGTGGACTGAATTGCTAGGATGGGAAGATGACAGAGATGCCTCATTAATGCTAGAGCAAGTGCAAGGCAAGGTTATACATATGAACATGGTGATTCCTACATACAGAGTTGTTGAACCATGTTCTCAGCCCCTTGTCTGAAGTTGTTGTGCAGTCATCTCGAACTTGATATGGGTGGTAGCATGATCAAGGAGGGAAAGTTTGCTTGACTTCTGGTTGGACAGAGGGAGGACAGGCATCATTTAGCTGGTGGTAACTGTTGCAAAGCTCATCATGGCACTTTGCTCAGACTTGATGCACTGATAACAGATTGTCTCATGGCAGACATCAGTTGTACTTCCAGGTGGGGATCATAGGCTGGATGCTGTCACTATCCTCAGCAGAATCATCATTGTGGGACTGTCACCTCAGAGTCTTGGCCATGAAGTGAGTAATGGGGGCAGTGTGAGGTTGAAATGATGAGAGTGGGGAATAAAAGCATATGGGATGCTGCAGACAGAAGATGGAAAGCAAGTGCCACTACCTGTGCCTGCCAGGAGTGAGGCCATAGGAAGAGAGCTTGCTAACTCAGAGATTGTGAATGGCAGAGAGATGCCATTGTCAGGAGGAGTGTAGGGAAGACCAGGGAACATGGTCATGTAGTTGACAGGGTGATGTATGAGCACTTGCCAATGGTGTTGATCAAGTTGAGGGTGTTGAAGCCAACATGGGGAGATGAGGACGATGGACCTGGTACTTTTAGAGATATGAGCCATACAAGAAAATGAGATAGAAAATGTACATACAAGCCATGATAGAAATGCCATAGGGAGACTTGGGATGCTCATGGTAGGGCTTGAGGTTTGGGAGGGAGTCCATAAGTGAAGGGGTGGGCCAGGTGGGACTGCAGGTGTGGTCAAGGAAAGTGGAGTCCAGTAATGCTAGACTGAGGGTGAGACAAGGTTACAGATATGAAGCAACTTTGTGATACTCATGAATGCAGTTGTTGAACCTCATTCTCAGCTCATGGTTGAGAAGGGAAACCCTTCACTTCTTGTTGGAGATGGGGAGGGCACCCTTGAGTCAGCAGCAACCATCACAAAGTTCATCAAGATGCCTTTGCTCAGACTTGATGTCCTAACAATGGATTGTCTCCTGCAAGCAGTAGTCAACAGTTTGAAATTAAAGTCATCATCATTCTCATCTGAAGTTTGGATTCACCTTTTGTCTTGGTGCTTCCAGCTTCAGTTTACATCATGTGTCACCAGTTAGAGTTGGATTCAGGAAATTACAGGATTGTAGCAAGAAAGTAAGAAGTATGTATCAGGAATGAAATCAAACATATAGCTAGCACAAAGAAAGGGTGAGATCATATAAACTACATATGCCTCTCATTTAGAATCTCTTGGGTTTCTTGCTGGAAGTAGCTGTGGTACCATCATGGTCTGAACATCTTTCCAATATGTCTGTGTGATATAATGATAATGCCTGAATGCTGTCCACCACAATCCACTCATGATCACCTTTGTAAGTACAGGCCATTGAATGGGATGCAGAGGCACACTCCAAGCATGTACATCCCTCAGACACTGCAGATGGTCATCTGACCTATCATCAATATCATGTTGATTCTCATTCTTAATGCATGTAAGTGTTCTGTTCTGTACAGAGTATTGACCTAGGACTTATGGTGATTACATCATTGATGACAACAATGATCCGGTCTCTGACAAGTTCCAATGCCTTTCTGAGAACAACATCAACAGCCACAGTGTCAATGTTAGAATGAAGGGACTAAATGTGTCACTGGTCAGTATCAGAGGCAATGAAGAGAAATGGTTTATACATCCAAAGCATAAACTGTAGTGACATGATTGAATAGATCAATTCCTTTACCTGGCTGCACAATCCAAACCTTGAGCTTGACACTGGAAATGGACATCCAGGTCCACCCATGTGTGACAATTGGACCAAACAGCAGCCACCTCTGATTGCCTGGGGACCAAGCTTCAAAAGATAGCAGAGGGATTTGGGATAATGCTTGAGTAGTGGTTGATTTCATCAATGGGTTTACAAATGATGAAAGTTCGACAATGTTGACCATGGTTAGAATGCAAAGAGTAGGACAGTCAGAGGCATATCATTTGAATTTTCTCATGATCTGCTGCCTGGATTGCATGAAGCTGCATTCTGTGATCCAAACAGTTTCTGGGGCCCTGTCAAGATCTGGGGTATGAATACTAATAAGTAGGTCTGGAATGCTGTGAATAGTTTTTCCACCAAATTCTGTATTGACTCCAATGTGAACCTGAACCACAGAGGGGTCATGGCCAATAGAGTCAATGGCATGATTTAGATAGGAAGATATGATATTGATGGGAGTCTTATAAACAGTTGAAGGCATCATGAGTATGATCTTGTTCAGATCAGGGAAACAAGTAAACCTGGAAGTGAAGTAAGTTGTTTTAGTGAAGGTGTGAGTTTAACACTACCTGATGGCAAAATGATCTGATTTCACTAACTCCCTTATAATGTATGCCTGCTCTTGCAGTAAGATGTTGTTCAGTTCAAGTTGACCATGTGACAGTCCAAATTTGAGTCATTCTTGTGAGCTTGAGGCCTTAGTCCATTTGTGAATGAGGCATATGATTGATTTGCAACATCCTGATAGCAAATTTAGGTAATATTGGTGGTAGAGGGTGGGTTTGTTCCTACTGATGTCCATGTCCTGCTAAACTAGAGGAGCAGAAGAGACACTCATCCAAGGTGAACTGGATTGATTACCAGGTTGGTACTGTAGGGGTGGGAAGTAATATGATACAGTGTGAGTATCACTGATATACATGGTGGTAGTGGCCATGGGATTTGATGTCCAGGGCTTAGCAGGACAGAATCCCAGTGGTTTGAGCCAGCTTGAAAGTGAGACCATGCCCATTAGCCACCTGGCATGATTAGTCAGTTTTAGTTGGCTGTACAGCAACTTGGTTCTTTAATGGCTTGGCTTATATAATGACTGGTTTTGATTACAAACTGGCTGGAGCCCAAGCCACAGCAATGCTAGGAATGATGGTAGGGGCAGCAGGTAACAATATGGGGCTTGAAGAATCATCAAAGAGATCTGAATTAGAAGGACATAATGTGGAACTGCAGGCAAGCATGCAAAAGAATGTGCTAATGAATGTTGATGTTTGATTATCCGGTTCCATAAGAGGTGACTGGCCATCAAGGATGTACTTGCAAACATCCCCAAGACTCCAGCCATTAATGTCGTGGTCAGGGTGATCCTCCATGCTGCCAATGAGGAATTCATAGTGATAATAGATAGAAAGAAGAAAAGAATCAAAGATATAGTCTGGGGCTCTGTTATCCCCTTGTAGTTCATGGGGTAGTGGGGGTGGCAATATAGGATAAGGGGGAAGCAAGCCAGTATTGGAATAATGATCATTAGAAAAGTGTCATAGTGAGGTGACTGCAGAATGGTTGTTCTATGGAGAAAATTCTGTGCATAGATTCCATTCGTTGTGTACACTGTTACATCGCGAGACATATACTATCTCCAAAAGCTAAGAGGACGTAGGCTTCACCAAGAAGGATAGTTTCTTCGTTCAGTTCCCTATTTAGAGAAACAACGTGAATGACAAGGATGGTGTCCAGGAGGTAAATTCCTGCCGCCGGAGCAACAATTCTAATGATCGTCTGTGCGTCTGACACGAGAGTGTTGACGAGCCCAGTGAACGCTAAAGACAGTGCTTTAGGTGAGATGTCGCTTACATGTGTAAGTCGACCAAGGAAGTCTTTAGACTGAATAGCAGAGCTACTCAAGACATGATGAGGTCAATGATACAAGTATAGATTGTGACCAAGGTACAAGAGGAGACTAGTACTCGAGAGGACTAGTGTAAGGGCTAAGGGTAGCGAGAACGGGGTTTAAGTAGTACAGGATTTGGTGCACAGACCAAGACCAGAAAGGGAGCGAGATGAGAAAGGAAAAGCCAAGAAAGGGAACTTAAGAAATCATATGATACAAAGAAGCCAATCAAAAAACAGAAGCGGTATCGTATGATCTGAAGGACCAATGATAAAAGCAGGAATGGAGTCATATCACAAGTACTATTCTCCAATGGAAGTGTGGGATCCTGTATCCCAAGTGGGATTAGGATTAGTAATCCAAGGCGAGATGTACGCAAGCAAAGTTGTTTAGTAGTACAAAAGGAAAGAAAATCATAACATACACTATCATAGCAATGCATTGTGTGATGATATGTCGACCATACACCCTCAACTGCTCAATGATTGCAATGTGTCCACATGCAGGAACCATTGTGATCAATCCAAAGAAAAACTACAGGTCCTTGATGGCCAGGTTCCAGAAAATCCCTCATTGCATTCTTTTGGGATAACCATCTCTGACAATCACAGGGTGTTTCTCTTGCAATTGCACAAGTTCTTTTAGCTGCCAGATGCTCAAAATATGCTTGCATGGACTTACCTGCATGCTGATGGCTCCCAGATTTGACAGGGGGTAGATCATTCAACACTATATTAACTGGAAAAGGTCATGAAATTTTCAGTGAGGGAACAACATACTTGCTCATTATGTGTACCTGTTTGATTGCTTTGGATATTGGTACTGACTGCTAACAAACTGTGCAATGTGTGGTCTTTGGAGGCTGGTGGTTGATGTTCAGTAACATCAGAGGGTGGGTCCATCCACTACAGCCATGCCACTCACCACCCCAATTATCAATCAACCCCCCAATCAACCCCTGCAATGTACTATCCCCCCATGTAGTATCATTAACTGAAGGGAAGGACTCCCTTTCAAGGTGTGGTCACCCAGTGGCCCCTCCATGACTTGACCAGGTAGGGAAATTCCCAGAATGAGATGATGAGTGGTGAGGATCAGAGGATGTAGAAGGCCTGCCATCATTTGAACAAGGAGGGTTGATTAATCAAATGAGACAGAAAGACATGACAAAACGCTGAATGACATAGATTAGACCAACACACCAAGAACACCTGGTAAATGAGTTTAACCCACTACTTGGTACAAGAGGTCTGACTAAAATTTAACTACACTAGAGGAGTGAATGGGAAGAGTGGACTATCCATGTGGCAGCAGCTGAAGAGGAAACAAGATCTTGAGATGAGATGTAGACACCTTGAATGAATATCAGACAAGGTAAGACAAAGTCTCACATGCAATGTTGGCAATCAACAGAAGCACTGAGACAAATGATTGACTTATAATGAGTTTGGGGCAATGTTATTGTCAGAGGACAGCTCAGGAGGAGACACTTTCTACAGTAAACCACAGACAGCAATGAGGCACTTTCTAGTGTTTGACACCAGGGAGTGGGAAAGTGAAGGGTTTGTTTGACCCTTGTTTGTTGGTCACATTGCCCACCTATTGGGCTTACCTGATATCAGTACCACCCTTGATTGCATCGTGCATACACTTGCTTACCTCATACAATATAACTTTAAGTCTCCTGATCCTCTACTCAACTATCAACTCTTAACTATCTCCCTTCTGGAAGAACACTCAGTGAGTATTCCCACTGACTGTGCTGGTGCTAGCAAAGTCTTGTTAGCTTCATTAGCAGCTTGGACTGAAATGAAACATGTGCATATTCCAAAATTATAAGAAAACAAGGAACAAGGCATGATGGGCAATAAAGGCATGAAAGCTGAAAAAATTATGGAGTGAGCAATGAAGATGACTCAGATATGAGATATGAGTAGGACAAAGGCAACAAGCAAGAAAATGATGAGACAATGTGTAGAAGGTCCCAAAATGAAGATGTGGGTATTGAGGCACATATGAACCAGAGCAGCAGTGCCAGGATATGCATCAAAAAGGGATAGGGCAGAAACTTGATCAAACAAGACTTGCAGCATGGTGATGGCAGTGGTGAAACCAATGAGAGGAATCCTGAATAAACTATGTCAGTACACTCAGAAAAATGATGGAGATGCTTACAAATGTGAGCATATTCATTAGTGAATCATTGTCAGAACCCTCACTGTCCATCTCCTCACCACTGGCACCAGCTGCCTGCACCAACTCACAAAGTGCACACTGCACTTTCTTGAGAATGGTATTGAGCTTGGTGTTAGTGTGATGGTTAGAGACCAGGAAAGCATTGTGCCCATGCATCCAAACCAGGAATTGATGGCATCGACAGAAAACTGTACTTGTGTAGTGATGACAATGCAACATTGGTATTGTTGTTGTTGTGTCATCATCAGGACAAGGGGAGAAGGAAGGCTGGGTGAGGGTGTGACCTTGTCATTGTGAGATGGGTGAGGACAAGGGAGAGGGATATGGCACATTGACAACAATGTGTTGTCAGTGTTGTTGTTGTGTCATCATTAGGATGAGCCTGAGGGGAGGAGGAAGGGTGGACAAGGGTGTGTTGTTGATGTTGTGTCATTGTTGTTGGGATGAGGGGAGGAGGAAGTGGATGAGGCATGACTGTTGTTACAAGGTGGGCAAGAACAATGGAGAGGGTGTGTCATCAGCATTGGGGGGGAGGAAGAGTGGGCAAGCCTGAGGGCATGTCATCAATGTCATGTTGTCATTGTCAGGATGAGGGAGAGGGAGAGGGCATGTCATCAGTGTTATTGCATTGTTGTTGTTGTGGGCAAGGGGATGTTGTTGATGTTGTGTCATCATTGTCAGGACAATGGGAGGAAGAAGGGAGGCCCTGGGCAACCTTGTTGTTGTGAGGTGGGTAAGGACAAAGGAGAGGGAGAGGGTGCATCATTGGCATCATCACATCATTGTTGTTGTGTGTGGAGGACAGGTGGGCAACTTATAGGATGTCTAGAATGGAAGCATCCTGCCCAATGACTTGGAGGGCTTGAGAGGATTTGGTCACAACCTCTTGTAATACTATGGAAGCAAAAACATAAGAATGGGAAGCAAATGTGAGAGAATGGCATTGCAGAAGGAAACACTTGCCTGCTTGTAGCATTGTATACATTTTGCCATGTTGCATGTGAGCATCCTATGCTTCAAAGTCTTCTTCTCTGCCACATGCTCCCACTTGTGGCCCTTGAACATGCACTTCTTGCCCACATAAAGCCTGTTACCAATCTCTTGCACTCCTTACTTCACTGACCCATTTGAGCAGTTGGGACCACTGCTCCTCTAAGCCATTTGTGTCCATCCCAACCTGGGTTTTGGGCACAGTCTGTGGCTGTGACTTTTTAGAGACTGGCTGCACCTTGGCAAACATGATGGCTGCAAGGTGTGCTGCAGACATTTTCAGTAATGGAGGGGGAGCAGTGCCAAGGCACCCAATGCATGGGCTTTCTTGATGAGGCTGCCTGCTGGTGCTGGGAGTATTTTGGCAGCACCCATCAACCTGTCTGTGGGTTGTTCATGGGGATAAACAGATTTGTGTGCTTTGGGATGTTGTTTGTCAATTTAGACAATTTGGGCATGAGGTGAGGTTTCAAAAAGTCAAACTTGGTAAAGTCAAAGAGTGACTGTGTGGACAAAATTGGGGTTGGCTTGGGAAGGGGAAGGGGATGAAGGGTCTCTTGTGAGCTCTCTCAGCCTGAAGTGCTTGATGAATCTTGTGGCCATAGAAGAAGGGATGAAAATTGGGTAGAACTCACAGGAGGATGAGGACTTAGAGAAATTTTAAGCACATCAAACTTGCTTACTTGATCAGTTCACATGTGTGCACACATGCTCACCCATCTGTGATCTGATGATGATGATGTGTCTTATGCATGCCTTATTCTCACCCAGTGATCTCACATACCTTCCTTCCACACACAACAATAACAACAACAATGACAATGTGCCCTGTGCATGCCTCTTCTTCACCCACCTCACCTACTGTGACCTTCACTCCACATGTGACATCAACAACAACAATGATGCACCTTGCACACACCTCATCCCCACCCACCTTGCCTACCTTCACTCCACATGCAACAATGATGTAACAACAACAGCACCTCACCTGTAACCCACATCTCATCCCACACCTTGCCCCCTCCCTTCACATGTGACAATAACAATACCTCACCCACACCCTGTCCTTACCCACCTTGCAAACTCTCCCTTCACATGCAATGACAATGATGCAATGATGACAACATGCCATTGCACTCATCCCTTGTCCTTGTGCACCCTTGTGCACACCTTTGTCCTCTGAGTTGTGCACTCTCATGCTTATGCTTGCTGTGAGTTGGTGCGGAAGTGACAGTACAGTGCACACGATTGTATGTGTTGTGCCATTACTTCTGTCACCCTCACCTTGCCCTTGCCTTTGTCCTTGTGTGCCCTTGCCCTTATCATGTCAGTTGACTACTATGTTATCATGGCAACTAACTTTATAATACACTACTTGAACTTTGCTACTTTAGTACTTTATGAAACTTGGAACATGATGAGTGAATAGTACTTTAGCACTTTACAGACTTTGACAGCTTTAGCTCATAGAATTACTTGATGAAATTGTCAAAGTGCCTTAAAGTTATGTAAAGTAATTTGAGGATTTGCTGATGTATGCAGTTTCTGGCAATACAATCAAGCAATTGAACCAATCCACCTGGTCAACTGTCTTGGAATGGAGTCATTGTTACTGAAAGTCTATCTGGCATTACAGCAGGTACTGCACCTTGTCACAGTCATATTATTATGGCACATCTGATGTTCCACTCCTTTTCAAATACATCAGCAATGTAACATAATACTTGCTGTCACTTATGTGATCCTTGGCAGCTTTTCAGCTACTTATGACACCTTTCAGGTCCAAAGTAAACATAAGTAACATTAAAGGTCACAATATAGGTAACTGAGCACTATGATGGAAAATCTACACAAAACATTCATCATGAAAAAATCACCCCACCACACCAAAAACATTGCAGTAAAATTAACTCCATTGTGCCAAAAACATCTAGAAATAACCCCCATTGCACAAAAAATATCTAGACACTGCAAAAAAAAGTTCATTACATCAAGTTTCATCAGCACCAGAAGTAATGAACACATAGCTACTACATAGTTATTATATAGCTAGTGGGTGACATAGTGAACAGCAGGGGGTAATGAGTGTACAATAATATCGACTGTTTTCAAGGTGAATAAAGTGAGCTACAATAGAGTGTTACTGCATGACAGGTGAGGCAAAAGCAAACATCTTGCTCTTGGAGTGAACAATGGGAATGGGTTCTGCACTAAAGAGAGGGCAAGAGAAGCAATGGTGATGGTGATGGCAGCATCAATGATGATGTGCCATTGGTGTTGTTGTTGGCATTGGCATTGGCATTGTCATTGCATCATCACATCATTGCATCTTCTGTATTCTTAGGCAAGGATGAGGATGAGGTGATGATGAGGGAGTGGCAGGGGCAGCAGTGAGCACAAGGTGAGTGTGAGGTAGGGAACTGCATGGGTAAACCTGTGGGTGCCAGAGTGTTGACCCAGACCCATATCCATGGCTTACCTGTACCCATAGCCATGGGTACATACCCATGTCAAGGGTACCATGGGTCTGTACTTGTGGTAGATACACCCAAAGCAGCCAGATGACTTGAAGAAAGACCTACCTGGACCAGGATGCAACACACATGTGATGGCATTGCCTAGGCATGATGAGGATGCCATGGAATGTACAAATCAGCTGCAGAACACATCAAAACACAAGTGAAAACACTCAAAGCAGGGTAAGGAAGAGAACTCACTATATGGACCTCCAGAGCATCCAGACAACCCAAAATGTGATACAGTGGTATGCCATGACTTCCACAGCACCAGGGAAGACCCAGAGCCGATTGGGATGAGCATGACATCAAAACAAATGCACTATGTCAAGATATAGGGCCAGGAGGTGCTGAGGGTGACTGTATTGAGTTGGGATGTGTCAAGGGCATAGTGTTGCCACAGTTTCCAGTTCTAACCTGCTTTAGCTGTAACCAAGTCACTGACTAACTCTAACCAAAAATAGTTAAATTGTATGTAACTATGGCTTGACTATACACAGCTAAACCCTTGGAACTGGTTTAAAGCCAGTTAACCACCCCAGACAACACTGGTATGAGTGATTTGTTGTCATTAGACTTGGGTGCTGGGGCCACAATCTTGAATTGGCATGTTTGAGTAGTAAGATGCTTGGAGATGCCATGATGAAACACCTTGTTGTGTATTAGCTCATCCACAGAAATAGCAAGAGATGAAAGTACACACATGTGGAATCTGGGGCCCAATGAATGCTCAAGACCTCATTGTAATGTCCCATATACATCTGATGTAACACAAAGAATCATGGATGCAAATTCACACATGGGATGGTTGGGAGTATGCCAAATTTGCACATGTGCACTGTGGATCACAGCAATATATCTATCATAAACACATGACATGGGTTGAAGATTGTCAGTAGAGACATCAGAGTGTGAAGAAGCTATCCAACTGACTTTTCATTCAGTGAAAATTGTATGTCATTCACTGGTTTTTTGAAATGGATGTGATGAAGTATGATGCCATGTTGAAAGTGAACAAGCACTGCACACCTGTTGTTGTTGACCAAAAGCAGTAGATGTGCATCTGGAGGGAGCATAATAACAGCAATGTTCTTCCTACTCTCAAATGGGAGTGTCCTGGACTTGTTGCTACAAATAAAAAAGGGAAGGGAAAAAAATGTCATGAAAATGAACAAGGATGAACTTGCCGAGATCAAAGACTGCCACATGGTTTTGCACCAGACTGTTGCCATCTGGAGTGAAGAGGATGTTGCCTAGTCTGTAGACAGTTCCACAGATGTTTGTGAACTGGTCAAATTATGAGCTACTTGTTTGCTGATTGATACTACACTCAGAAATCATGCAGGGCAGTAAGCCTTCGAAGAATTTGCAGTGCCACCAAAAGCTGATGTTATCATCAAATATCTGAAAGGTAGACTTATACATGATATGGAACCAGTGCACAGCTGCCTTGATAGAAGCATATGAGTACAGGTCATATGCAGCTGTTTTTGGGTGGTAATATTGTGGCTGTTCCAGGAAAAGAGGAAACTGAGGGTATGATCAATGATAGAAGTGAGGATAGGCAGAAGATCACTTACCAGGTTGTAACTGAGAACCAGATCACTTTTCATAATGGTCTTGAGCCACTACTACAGGCTCATCCCTGTGGACTGCCTGTTCATGTAGCAGTGGGGATATCTGTAATGAAAAGGAGGGGATGAGGATGGTGGGTGTTGGAAGGGGGGGAGGAGATGATCTGATGAGTTGCTGGTATAGATGGTGTTGAACATGAAGTGCTCACATAGACAGCTGACTACTAGCTCAGAAAAGGGGCATGTGCTTCCATCACATAACAGTCAAGGTTGTCTTGTGACAATGCCTACTCCCACAAGTCCTCATCATCAGCACATTCCAGGTTTGAGAGATTAACCAATCTTCAGAGTTGTGAGACAAAGACTAAGACATGAGACATAGATACAATATACTAGTAGATATCAACACGACAACCCTATAACAACTCTCCCTCCTCAGCCACAATAACCTTGAGCATCTTACCAGTGCCATTGCTGCATTTCAATACCACACTGGCAAGGATTTGGTTACTGTCTTGACTATGAAGCATTTCCTTCTGTGATGTCATCCACCACTTGAGATTTGGCCTTTCCTTCTTGAGAGAAGACTTGAGCATCTGTAGAGCTTTCATCAAGACAGGGCTTATCTGGTTTTATTGCTTTGTGTCTGTTAGTATGCTAGAAGAGAAGGCCCATTTGCAGGAAACAGTGGAGGGCTGGATTGGGAGATAATTCATGGCCATTTAGATATCATGGAATACCACTCTCATCCCAATTTCCAAAATATGAGGGGGTTAGTGTTGGCATGTGTGAAGCTGGTAATGTATGAATTGTATTCTTGGTCAATTGATTGTGTGCCTTGCTCCATTGGGTGGATTGTCATGTTGGCAAGCCTGTACCTTGGACCTAGCATCATGAAGGTGCAAGGTTGCTCAAGGTGACTAGCCTGGCCTGGGCAGGATGACACAGCATGGGAGGGATATTTTGAGGGATATTCTTTGAGCTACATTCAGTTCAGAATTTGTATTGTTTATATTGACTACTCATAATTTACTCACCTTCTGGTGGATGTCTGCCTTGGCAGTTATGATCACATCAACCTCCCAATGCTGCTCAATCCACGAGGTTCAAATATATGGGTCAATAACTTTGGAGGAGAGTTAGATGATCAGTCAATATTGCACACATGTATGGATACTTACAAATTGCAAAAAGATAAGCTTTGCTGTGGTCAAGATGGATGTTTGGCCCACTCAAGTCCAGGGGAGATGAATGGTGAGAGTTGTGGATGGGTAGGTGCTGAGGATAGCCATGTCCACTAAGCCAAAAATGCTTCATATGACAGGATGGCACCACCAAGTAACAGCATGCTCTCTTCACACATGCTCTGTTGTGCCTGGGCTGGGACCTTTGAGTTTGAGGTGGAAAAGTTAGATACTTAGCTTTACAAGGTAAAATTGACTTGCACCTCTAAAACCACTTCCATATCCTGCAAAACCTCCCATTTGAGGGGATCCAACTTGTGGTCCACCATATCAGTGTTTCAGGGAGCATCTAAGAAATAGTTGACAGCCTGGAGACATTGATGATGTTAGTGATGTTCATATATCAATATGATGGCATGATTACCTGTCCAAGTGATCACAAATGGTTGATCATATAGTACATTGAATCCCAATGTGTCTTGACATCACAAAGCATCTCAGCCACAGGTAGCTTTACTATGTTCCTGCAATTGTCAATGAACCATTCTTGCTCATTTTTGAAGATGATTGTTTGGCTGAAATTCAAATGGTGCTGACCAGAGGAACGAATGGTATGTACAGTCTCTCTATTGTTCCCAATGGAATCATTGCAAACCACCATGGAATAGGCAGTCCTGTTGATTACCTTGCCTGCAGAGTTTGTTCATGTAGATGGACACCCTGAGAAGTCAGCCTGTGTGTACTTGTCAAGTGTGTGTTGAACACAAAGGTTGTAGATGTGAGGCAGGCAGTGAATATGGCAATCAATGGGGTCAAAGGTGAATTCGTGCTCTTCAAATAGAATCTTGGAGAACTATGACATAGCAGAGTCATTGTTGGCAGCATTATCCATTGTGAAGTGGCCAATCTAAGGCACTCATAAATTAGAATCAATAGCAGAGTAATATAATGAAATATAAATTGCTTGCCTTGTCAAGGGGAATCCCAGCATGATCAATTAGATATAAAAGGGTTCTAGCGAGCACAGCTCATGTATGGCTCCCCAGAACATGATGGAAAGCAATGAGTGCAGATTTGAAATGGAGCTTACATGCCCCACTCTTCCTGTCTTGTCTGATCCAATGCACTGTCATAGCAAGATATGGGTCAAGGCTGTCACTTGGCCAAATGTCTGTTGTGAATGATATTTCTCCAATTGCCATCTACTGAATGTGTGATATCAATAATCATGGGCATAAGCAAGGATGTAAAACACTCATTGCAAGTTCAGCTTGCAGGGTGGAAAAAGCTGTTCCAAATGCATCAGGGATAAGCTTGTGCATTTTCATGCAGTGAGGGATATTGGAATCTGTTATGTCACAGGGGCAGCAGTAGAGGATGAGTTGGTGAAATTCGGGGGATTCAACCTTGTTAATTGGCTGACAATATCCATAGTAGGTTTGATATGAGCATGGAAGAGTTTAGGAGTTATGAACCAAATTGTTGGTGACAAGATAATGGACTAAGTAGTTCCTAAGTTGATTGATTGAAAATGATAAAAGGTCAGCACTGAACATTGGTTGCTGTGACACAATGATACCTGCTGGCAGATGATCAGAGGGATCTGGGGGAGAAGAAGGAGGCAATGCATCTAGCTTGACCCTGGGCTATGTAACAACTTGCTTGGAAGTTTTGAATGTATACTCTGACACAAATGCAGCCTTAGTGAACTTAATCTTGGTAGGTCATCTGTGCTTCTCTGCTTGTTCAAGGTAGACTAGTGCATATCTAACCCTGATATGGTGGTGAAGGGGGGTGTTGGGTGTCTTCAGGCTGAAATGGTACTGGATGTTGTATATACAGTGGCTCAAAAAACTGTCCCAATGTTTGCATATTTTTCACTAAACATGATAGGGCGCAGTAACCCCTAAACCTCACCTAAAACTATGAGCAAATGGAAGAATGTACTTACTCTTGGCTTTCTATCTGTCTAAGATTCAAAGGAATTGATTGAGATTGGATGGAATGGCAGCCATATCAAATAGTTATTTGACTTTGTACAAGATAATGTATTTAGTACTTGGTATGACCTCCCTTGGCCTTGATAACTGCTTGAATCCTTCTAGGGATGCTTTCTATCCATTTCTGACACTCTTCCACAGAAATCCTCCCCCACTCCACCACCACTCTATCCCATAATTGATGAACCCCTGTTGAAGCCCTATCATAATCTGAAAGGCATCTTTTGAGGTGATGTCAAGTGTGTTCAATGGGGTTAAGGTCTGAAGACTGAGCAGGCCAATCCAGAAGCTTGATATCTTGCTCCTCAAGCCAAATCTGGGCTCTTCTGGAGATATGCTTGGGGTCATTATCTTGCTGGAAAATAATATCCTTCTCAGGGATCCCAGATTCCTTCATGCTCCACAACAACCCTGCCTCCAAAATGGCCACATACTATTCAGCATCCATCCTCCCTTTAACCTCACTCAATACCCCAACTCCATTCTATCCTATGCAGCCCCAAACTATTAGTGATCTTCCTCCAAACTTGACTGTACCTTTGACCTCTTTAGAAGTTAGCCCCTCAACCTTCTTTTTCCACACATACTCTTGTCCATCTGACCCAATCCTATTGATCTTGGTCTCATCTGACCAAATAACCCTTTTACAGTCCTCCACAGTCCAATGCTGGTACTTGAGAGCAAAGGCTAACCTCCTCTTTCTATGGGTAGCAAAGAGAAGAGGTTTTTTCTTCTTCACCACAGTCTTAAGGAAGGCCTCCTTGAGGGTATTCCTGACTGTCTGTGAGCAGACAGGGGTGCTGATGATGTAATTGATGAAATGAGTTGCCTCAACTGCATTGTTGGCCTTGCCAGTAATGATTTGTTGAAAAATAGCACATTTATTGGTAGAAGAGAGCTTGGAAGGACATCCACCATGATGGTTTTCTTTCTCTGGCTGGATTTTCTGAAGGACCCTAGCCACAGTAGACTTCCCTATGCAAGTTTGGGATGCAATCTTTTGACAAGAAAGGTCAAGAGAAGCAAGAGAGATGATGTTATCCCTTTGAGCAGCAGAGAGATGTTTCATGGTGATAATGAGAGAATATATTTGTGATGACAGGGTTTATATATACTGTATCATAATTGATTATATAATGATGACATAACATACTATTTACCTAAGGTATGTATTCATCTTACAGCACTCCAGGGTCTGATATATGTAATGCAAACTCAAAGTCAAATAACTGTCCCAATGAGTTGTCATTTTGATATGGCTTCCATTCCATCAAATCCTAACCAATTCCTTTGAGTCTCAGACAGATAGAAAGCCAAGAGTAAGTACCTTCTTCCATACACTCATAGTTTTGGGTGAGGTTTAGGGGTTATTGCACCCCATCATATTTAGTGAAAAGCATGCAAATATCAGAACAGTTTTTTAAGCCACTTCTGCAGTGAGATCAGCTGCAATTGACCTATGGTTGTCATATGAGTGTATGCACACTTTTTAGCAGATTGCTGTAGACAGGATACCAACTTACTTATATGGCATATAAATGATGTCTTCTTTTTCCTTCTAAAAGAAATTTTCTATGTTAAGTGCCCTGTTAGAAGTTGACAAAGTGTTGATAGCCAAAGGATCTGTTCTGGTGGATCTGTTCATTGCTTGGGGGTCAGTGGCTATCAGTTCCAAACTAGATCTGTTGACAGTGATAGCAACCATAGGGACCAAAGCAGCCATGTCTGTGGTGCAATAGCTGCACAATGAGCTGGTGTTCCTGAATC
Source organism: Tylopilus subfusipes (assembly GCA_038091275.1). Classification (NCBI taxonomy): domain Eukaryota; kingdom Fungi; phylum Basidiomycota; class Agaricomycetes; order Boletales; family Boletaceae; genus Tylopilus; species Tylopilus subfusipes. The sequence continues at coordinate 20,466 of JBBPOB010000181.1, forward strand.
CAATTCTTCCTCCATGACATCAGAGTGATCATGAATGTCAAAATATTCACCATCATCCCTGTACCATACAGGTGGGTGCTGGTTCCTATGAGATCTTGGACCTACAGCTGCTGTTGGGGGAGTGACAGGAGCAGAGGACTTGATGGGTAGGGGGAGCAGGATCAAGCTGACTGCTGAGTGCTGGACCATCTTGACCATGATGGTGACATTGCATGATGAAAAGTGTCCAGGAGTTGTTGATTGAATATGAATGGAGGTTTGATTGTAAAAAGAATATCGACAGCCATTGGAGACCAGCCTGTCCAGGCCACCAATCTCCAATGTCAGATGAGGTGGGGGAAACAATGCAATATTACTTGGTATTTATGTTGTACTGGTGTGAACTGGCATGACAAGCAATGACTGTAGGTGGCAGGCTGTACCTAAGCCCATACAGCACAGCCCATTGTTTGGTGCCAAAGACTTGGAAATATGAAAACGACCATTTAATAATGGAGAAAGAGGTAGTATTACAACATTGCATAAAACAGACATGGCAATGTGGCAAAGTGGGATGTAGGAATAGGTAAAAAAAAAAATGGATGCACATTCAGCAATACTTAGTCCTCCAGATCAGAGACTGTTGGCTTGCTAGTAGGGAAAACAATAGAGTCATTGGTCTGTCAGCTCTTGGAATGAGTGATGCATGAGGAGATGGGTTCCAAGGAGTGAGACATGTCAACATAGTCACCATCAACATCTTCAATGCCACACTTCATCCCCCTAAAGGTGTTTATGTACCACCTTTGGAATTGCTCATGTGCAGTACATTCAGCTGCATTTTTAATGCTCAGGTGACACTTCTGCCAGCTAAAGTGGACAAAAGCATCCTTGATCTTTGACAACTCATCACAAATTACTGAGTCCACAGCCTGCATGTCAATCTGTGGAAACAGAGTCTGTGATTGATTAGTCAAAAGTCTCACTTGCATCGTCTTACTTACCCCATGAGCCACTATCAGACTGTGGTGTTGACTAATATCAAATTTCCCCTCCCCATCCTTGACCCAGACATAGTGATCAACTTGTGTGATCCAAGATCATGGGTGATCAGTGACTGTAACCAGATCAAGCGCTTCAGAATTGCCATCCTTTCTTGACATCATCTTTATGAACTCTGAGAAGAAAAGACATTCAGGGTAGTGGTGGAACATTTGCCAAGCAGTTGACCCTTCCTCAGAAGAATGGTACAGACTGGCTTCTATGAGGACAATCATTAAGACCATGATGATTTCTGGGTGTGCATTGATCTCATGCTGGAGTTTCTGTGCAAGCACTTCCTTGCTTTGGGAAAATGCACATTTTCCAATGAATACAATTTGAGGGTCCAAACGGAAACCTGACTGATGTGAAAGTAGAAGGGCGATATTGGGTGTTGTAGTAAAGTCACCAGATGGTGACTTGAGCTCAATGCCTGTTTCAATCAAGGGACACATGAGGGTTTCATTGTAGGGGAGCAGATTGATGGCTGGAATCAATACATGAGTGATTTTGGTCAGAAACACCTCGTGGAGTGACTTTGGTAGCTTGATAAAGAGGATGCCATCCAATGCAGTGTGGGTCAATCTATGATTTGGTAACCTTTGGCAACAACATGGGAACACAGTAGACTTACCTCAGCTTAGAATTAAGAATGTCAATCTCTAAGACTCAAGTGATAGTGTTGAACCCCCATAGGTTGGTCTTTTCAAATGTCTGTTGAGCTGATCAATATCATTACTGTGACAACACCTAAAGGACGGTACCTACCTTGATTAGTTCATCAGTCTCATCCCCCACATCCCCTCCTTGAACAAGATATTGCATGGCCCTCACAAACATCACTGTTTGTAGCATAAACTTGTGAGCTTTGTTTTACATCACCTGGCATTCAACTTATCTGACTGCAATAGATTGGGGATTTTGAACAATGACAGAAACTTTCATAGGAGTGCTCCTACTTTGAGTGAATGCCTGGATTGTGTGTTGGACCATGTGTAGAATGTGTCCTTGGGCATGGTCTGACTGGACTGAGCAGTTTCCATTACTGTAGAATTCTTTTTTGTTGATATGGACCCAGAATAGAACTTTGAGTGGCTCTTTGGTAAGACATACACATTGGATTTATGGTGAGTGCTGTGAAGGCTTGTACTAGTGGGATAGGAGTAGCTGATGCCTGTGGTTGTGATCAAGGCAGTGAACATCATGGTTGTTAGGATAGTGAACAATTTGAAATAGCTTACCAAAAAATTCCTTGTATCTTGGAGTTTTTAGGAAGCAGATGGAATGTTCTGCAATGAGTGGGAAGCATCATCTGCAATTCAAGTGAGCCATTATGGTGCCATAATGCTGCCCAGTTTAGAAAGTCCAGGCACATACACTCCTTTTGGAGTTGCTTAGAGTCATTTGGCTGGTAAGAGACTCTTTAAAGTGCATTGAAAACAACAACATAATTTCATGCTCTTGCAGATGATGTACTTATTCTTATTTGCATTAAAAATAACAGGTGGGAGCTGCAAGGCCCATGACAAGAGGCCAAGCAAGGATCTCAGGCTGGTAGGGTGAGAAATCAATTAATCACAGATTGGTTTACTTACTGGGTGCTAAACTGGTGACTTATTCTCATCAAACTGACTTACCAGGGGCTGAAACAGGTGGCAGCAGACTCCAAAACTTCATTTGGTATCACACCAGTGACTGGTTCAACAATGGTTTGAGTGCTGCTGGTGATCAGTAATCTTTATTCTAGACAATGATCAGTAATCAGGCTGCCAACTTGACTTACTGTTACTCACCAAGTGTTGTAATTGCTGGTGCTATGATAGTGACTTATTTGAAAATTCAACTTGACTGATGGAGTTGCAACCTGAAGTGGAAAGCTTAACAGTATGATTCACAATTAGTTATATTAGTCAGAACTCACCCACAGTGGTGGTGCATATGGCTGCCATCATGCAAGCTCAACTTCAAACCTACTTTTCTGTCACTGTTGGCCCAATGCCTTGCTCTCTGGTACCCATGCAAACTGCTGTAATGATGGGGGTTGAAGTTATATGTGTAGATGGGAGGTATTGAATTGGTGAGAGGCTGGGCAGTGGGTCATATTGTAAGTGTTTTGTTTGCATACTCACATTGTTTCTCACATGTTTGACAATGTAGCTACTGTATATTGCTCACAGGACATCTTTACTGGCCAGGAGGCCACTGTCAAACTAGAGCAATGCAATAACACCAGGTTATATTTGAAACATGAGTATCAGATACTCAATGAACTTCAAGCTGATACAATGCCTGGGATCCCATGACCTATTTGGCTTGGAAGAGAAGGAGTATACCATGCCATGGTTCTTGAAAGTCTTGGACCATCTTTATATGGCTTGTTCCTACAGTCATCCAATGTGTTCAGCCTTTCTCAAGTTGTGAACATTGGTCATCAGCTTGTGAGTCTTTGAGCTGAATTCAATCCAGTTGTAGTGTTCAACCTGCTGACTTTATCATAACAGGTCTCTTGTCTCAAGTATATCCACTCTTGCAACTTCATTTACTGAGATATTAAGCCACACAACATTCTGACAGGTGTCAGAGACTCTGAGGATACAAATTTTCTCATCAATTTTGGCATTGTGCAGAAGTACTGTGATCCAGTATCTTATATCCATGTTCCAATGCAAGAAAACCTATCCCTTGTCAGCACTTTTACATTTGCTTCCATTCATAGCCACTGTGGTCTGTAACTGAGTTGTTGGGATGACATAGAATCCCTTGTGTACTTGTTGATCTTCCTTCACCACAGCTCACTCCCATGGCTCACTTAGGATGGCAAAGGCCCTTCATGCTTGATCATGCTTGACTGCAAGCAAAATTTTCTCACTAATTGCACTACCAGAGCTCATGACATTCCTACCATACTTGCTGCTATCCTTCAACATGTATGCAATCTCAAGTTTACCCAAAAACCTGACCACAGCTACCTTTGTACTGTTCTGGACAATGTGGCACAAGCTGCAGAGCAGACATCATTATGCCAACCTATTCCTAACCTCCATATTGCTATTTCTCCACCCATCATTAGCAAACTCACCCTGTCACCATCTATCATTTTTACTCGTGATCCAGTTTAAAAGCTGCATCAAAGAAGGTAACTTCTTTGCAAGTGTAAGTATCATTCACCATTTTTTGACACATACTGATCAAATTTCATTGCATATAGCTGTATGTTAAGGGCACTGGTGGTCACCAGTTGGGGCAGTAATGTACAAATATCTCATATATACAGTGGCTCAAATAAGTGTCCCAATGTTGGAGCATTTTGGAAAGACTTAACATTTTCAAAAGAACTAAAATGTATCAGCTCTAACCCTTGCAGGGTCATAAATAGCCCTAACCCCTGCCCTGAAGATGAGCCCTTAGTCATGTGATTTGGTTGCCATGTGATTGAGATATAACCATTTCAAAATGACATGTCATTGGGACACTTATTTGAGCAACATCT
>JBBPOB010000182.1:0-24914 GCA_038091275.1 Tylopilus subfusipes
GTTGATGTTTCGGACCGTTGTTGCCATCCTGAGACATTGAATACCAGATTATATAATATAATATTCCTATTTTGATGCTACATTGGCATTATCTGACCCTATGTATGGGTTATGGTCATCGAAAATAATTATGGGTTATGGGTTATGGGTTATAGTTACAATTTCCCTACAAACCAACTCGGGAAATCCAAAAAGGTATGTCTTATAAGAGAGTATGGGTTATACCTGGTATGCGTTAGGAGGGAGTCTACTGTATCTGTTTCGCTGATTTGTACGCCGCCATACTTCTCTCACGCACTCAAGCTCGCCGACGAAAGTGGCCCTAAGCCGGACTCAATACTGCCACTCTCTTGCATCTGTTGGGCGGCCACTAGCAAGATGAGCACTGACGTCAACTGCAGCTCGCTGGAAACGGCTTCCGGAGCTTACCTGTCATGAATCACGGCCTTCGGCTTGGCGAAGTTTCAACTGAACCCATTGATATGATATGGGAGAAGTCGGGACACCGGCCCCCCCCCACGGTGTCCGTTTCCATATACATATGAGCACGAGTGAATCGTGTAGTATGTGCAACGTTCCGCATCCAGGCGAATAACGACTGATGCGCAAGACTCTCTTATTCGCCGCTCCAGGTGTAGCAATGGCGCAGACGTTGCAAGTGCCATATACCATTCCAACCTTTGCCTCGCTTTTCAACAGCAATTGGCTGAGTGATCATGAATGGGCTGCGTTGAACCACTCAGTCGGTGGACGCCTTCGAGCCCTCCGGCCATGGGCTGCTGTCTGCTACACTTCTGACCCACCCTATAACGCAGAGGAATGCCTGTCGGTGATTGCACTGGCAGGGTATACCAACGACATCCGGGTATTTTTCATACGCATTGCTGCTGTGCACATTGAAAGGATGTTGACTTGGGTCATTTCAGCGCGAAGCAGCCGCTGCGGCACTTTTAACGGCGCAGAGTGTCATCAGGGCTCGACTCTGCCTTACAGCATCTTAACCCGAAATGCCAAAGACGCGAGTACCATCGTCAAGTGGGCAACAGCTCATAACATCAAATTAACACAGGTGTGTCGATCTATTCATGTCATGGGTCTATTTATTCAAGAGAGCTAGGTCATGGCCGTTCTATTGCTCCGTCCACTCTTCAGGTGAACACTCACTTGATGGATGGCCTCAGCTACATACCAGAGTTCGTTCCGCAGGGATCGGACGCTGTTCCTGTTCCCGCCTTGACTATGGGCGCCAGCGCGCAGAGCTACAATAGTAAGCACCTCAATGCTTTTACGCTGCAGTATGAAAACCGGGTGACTTAGTTTACAAATACGCTGCCACCCACAACCTCTCCCCGGTCATTGGAGCATGTTTGACTATTGGAGCTGGTGAGACATTCCGATGTTTACCAGGCTTGTCACTGATCCGCGAACATATGAATGAATCGTGGCGTGACCACGGTCGTGTCAGCGACTCGCCTGCAATGTGGTTTGCTCCTGTGGGCATATATCACTTGATAGAAGTTGTTTTCCAGTGCTAGAAACTATTGTTTGTTCTGCACAACGATCGCCGTCCGCCAACGCTCCTCCGGACAGTAACAAGCCAAGTTCGCTCGACGTGGACGAAAACTGTTCCCATCGGAAGGGATTAGACCAACGACGACACCAACGTTGGATGTCGGCGCCAATTCAAGGGGAGCAAGACACTGAGGGAAGTAAATTGCTTAATGTATATTCAGTGACGGTGTCACTGAAGGGCCGCCGAGTCAAAAGCGTCTAGCTGTTACTAGTAGCAGACATATCAAGTTTACAGTAAACGAGCCACGAGTACCCCTACAACTCAGTGGCCGCCATGGGGGGACTAGCGTGACTCGGTGATCGGTGCAGCTGTTTTGAGATAACGTCCGCAACGACGTCAGGGTGCATTTGCACCATCTGAAGGGTCCCTCCTGGTCAGCGAGGAGACACCGAGGACACAGTTGCCAGGACCGAGTACATACATATCATGTGTCCTACGCCAGGTATAGTGGTCGAGCTGGCAAAATTCGACATCCCCCCAGAAGCGACACAAAGTGCTTCCTGTCGCAAATCGTATGGTCTGTGAGGTCATCATGAAATCACTGCCGTTGCGCCAACGCGACAGGTTGCGCTCACGGTCCATCCAGGAGTGCACCGTACACGATGTGCGTCGGAGTTTCCTTCAAAACGCGGAACAACTTGAACTACCTAACACCAAAGGAGTCCGAGGCCTCTAAAACTAGCCTACACTGGCTCGTCAACGACTGGTTCGACATGACATCGAATAACAAGGTGGTTGGTTGCTTACAGCTTGCCGTCTTCGTATCCACTTGAGCGTCACACCATCGGTCCTATCGGGGTAGTCTGCAGTCGGTAGCGGTTGAAGACCGTGCTTCTGTTCATGGGTATGCCGGTCGTCAATCCATGAAAGCAAAGACGGGCAAAGTGACGCTTACGACGAGTATCTCTAGGATGCGTTCGTCCCAGTGAAAAAAAAAAGATCGTTGTAATCTCAATGCCTGATACGCCCCATCTGTGCTGGGCCGGACATCCACCCGCGTGTCCGCGACTCGGAGTCCAGCAGAACGCGAGACCCAGGTCAAGCCTCTACCCCCTACTACCCACAGTGCCTCAATGACATGCAATGACGAAATGTTGAGATATGGATAGTACATGGGCGTTAACATCCTTGGGACGATGCATCGTGAGTAACCGACGCAAGGAATGGGAGAATGGATAGTGAACTCACACTACAGAACCTCCCATGGAATGTCCTACGAGGGACAGTCTACGCTTCGAGAAATCGACGTCCACACCAGTACCCAGCCCCGCCAGGAACGCATGGACAGCCCGAGTATGGTCTTCCCATGAAACTACAGCCTGAGGTGCGGCCCAGGGCCCAGGAAATGAAATGATTGTTAATCGAAGAACAAGCAGCTTACATGTATGGATAATGATCGTACTCCGCTCAGAGGACCTCTTCGTTGTGCACGGTAGAATCGCCGTGACTGGGCAGACCGAGCGACCACACGTCGCGGAATTCGGCGACAGCAGGCACCCGATGCCGTGTGAGAACACCAACGTGCGCACGTCTTCCCGAACCTCGGCAAAGGTGTCGCAATCGTCCGCGTCTGAACGCTGGCAGAGTCCCCCCAATTCAGTGTCGTTTGGCGGCGATCCGAAACGAGAAACGAGGACGGAGATCAAACACGTAGTTTTTAGAGAACACTTGCACGGGGAAGGAGCGAAGTGTCATTGCGCAGGAAAGAGAGTGAAAGACTTCGAGCGAATATCCCATCCGGACCACTGCTGCAGCTTATATCCATCCCGGGAATGCGCCAACGGAGAAGACCGGAGGACCGAGTAGCAGCGAGTGCTCAATGCGGCCTGGCAGCTGAGTAGGAACTCCCGAGACGCCCCCTCCAAACGATTTCCCTAGTACGTAGTGACGATTTAGGCTCGCCTGTCAGGCTTGTCGGCGACGCATACTTCTCGAATTTATCGCGCGACTCTGGGGCCATGACCTGTGGCGTAACAAAACAGCTTGGGAGTCGTTCCTGCCAGACCCCGGTGCATCACCGATTGAACGGGTGATGATCTGTCTGCATTCTAAGGCCGACACACACCTCGATAGGTCCTTGGGAACACGGCCCGGTTACTATGGAATATAGGGTGACAGCGACCTCTTGCCTTGAAAAAACCCGCTATCAGAGTAGCGTGGGGGTCTAACTCGGAGTCTGTTGAAAGTCATGTCCCTTCAAAGCAGACTTCGGATCATTCATAGATAGCTTGGATGTCGGGCAAATTAGATTTTACACGGCTGGTAATCCCCTCGAGAGGAAGCGGACGGCGTCAGCTAAGCTCCGAGTCGGTGCTCTCATTCACGTTCGAAATGTGTAAAGCATCTGATAAAGTACATAAATTATTTGCAGTGAAGGTACTTGGAAGAGGAAAGAGTCAATTGTGAGGACTGTAGAATATGTATCCAAGAATGCTCTCTAGAAAAACGCAGCAATTGTTTGGATGAGCGCAAGGCCACCGTAGTTCAGATGAAAGTGAATAGGAACACCGTGGGTTAGATATTATGGACAAGTTCTACGCTTCGCTTCATGATCTGCTCCAGCGGCCATCTCTCGCCGTGCCCATGTTTGAGATCAAGGACATCACCAAGCTCATCGCATGCTTGGAGGATTGTGTCAATGTCGTCCTTGGTGTGTGACGCACTGACGCAGAACCGCACTCGAGAAGTGACGAGCGGGGTGGCGGGGTATGCAACGACGACTACGACTATCGGCGTTTGCCGAGTGCGCATCATCCGAGCAAAGGTCGCCATTTTACCAGGGTTGTAGATCAGGAGGGGCACAATAGGGGAGAACGGGTGGCCGTAAGTGATAAAGCCAAGCTTCTTGAGGCCCGCATGGAGATACCGCGAATTAAAAGCGAGGCGGCGGATGCGCATGCGGGCTTCAGACCCGTCCGCGAGAGCAGGAGGAAGAGATATCCAAGAAGGGATCGCCGAAGCAGGTGCCGGTCTCGGGTGAATATCGTCTTCTGCGGACCTGAGTGTGGAGACAGAGCTCGACGGCGATAACGTCAGAGCAGCTTTCGAAGGGATGCAAGGTGGGGCGACGCCCATAATGCTGGCCATGCTGGATATGATCTGAGTGAGAACGGGTGGTGACATCGCCTCCGCGTATACACCGGAATAACCGCGAACACGAAGAACGTCGATGAGATGCTTTGGACCAGCGATGTAGCCTCCAGCTGCACCAAAGGATTTGGTGAATGTTCCCATGAGAACATCTACGGATCGAGGAGGGATATTGAAGTAATCGCAGACACCACGACCATGAGGACCGAGGGCGCCAATCGAGTGGGCTTCGTCAACAAATAAATAGAACTGAACGAGTGTCAATTAATGTACGAGCAACATTGAAGAATACATTACCTTATACTTCTTTTTGAGTTCAATAATCCATGGTAAGTTTACCAAACTCCCCTCCATACTGTAAAGGCCTTCGACGATGACGAGAATCTTCTTCCACGGTCGATGTGTCTTGGGTTGTCCTTGACTGATCACTTCCCGAAGCAGTGATTCCAGGCTTTGCATATCGTTGTGTTTGAACATCCGAACCTGTGCACCGCTGGTTCGAACACCGACGCGGATAGACGCATGGTTGAATTCGTCGGAAATGACCAAGGATCCTTTGCCTACTAAGGCAGGGATGAATGTGGAGTTGGTTGCGAATCCCATCGAACTTATTAATGCATCCTCCATTCCAACAAAACGCGCAACGAGGGCCTCGGCGGTGAGATGGAGCTCGTTGGAACCGCCTTCCAAGCGGGAGCCACATGCCGAAACACCATACCGCTTTATCGACTCCTCCACTGCATCAGCACAACCACCGCGTGCCTGCGCAAATCCAAGATAATTGTAAGAAGAGATGTTGAGAGAGCGTGTTTTCGTGCCAGGGTATATTTGAGTGTAGTTGCAATCCTCCGAGTATCGGTCATAGACAAGGATGGTACGTCCAGCAACGCCGGTGACGGGATGGGAGAAGCAATCGTCCATGCGACGCTTGAGCCGACGGGTGTAGAACGAATCGAAATCTGAGTTCAGAGGTGCATAACCCTTGTAATTTCATATCAGCCAGACGGTGTTTCATCGCAGCAGAATGGACATACGTCGTAAGGCATGAGATGCGTAAAGTATTCCTTGGCGAAACGCTTTCCGAAGAAATCACGGAGGTGACCAAAAACGATGAGCATGAGGTAGCTGAGGTATGTCGTGATCAGAATGTAGTACGGTGGCTCTTCTATGTCGTGTTCAATGACGGGTTTGTCAGGATTGTGTTGCGAAGTGCAGCGATAACTCTCGTTGGCGCAGTGGCCGAACTCTGTGTGAACGGTGCTGAAAACCTGCTCTGAGGTGGGAGGGGTGCGAGGATACGCGAGGCCCGTGGTGTTGTCGTCAGGTTCGTGAAGAACGGTATCCTCTGAGGAGCTGGTGATGGACGACGACGTTGACAGTGCGGGCGTAGATGTCGGAGAGATGTCGTGACCGCGGGCACGAGAGTCGGCTTGGTGTACTGCAGAAAGGTAGGAGGCCGCAGTTGCCATGGACGGCAGCTGCCCGAGCGACCTCTTCTTGAAGATGGACGGGGCGGGCGAGGGAGGACTGAGAGCGATAGGGGATGGCATTTCGAGTCCGTTTGTCGTCGTGGAACTCGACGACGGCGACGAACGGGTTGCGGTACAAAATTATTTTTGCCATGTCACGCCAGTATTAAAATACATCATCAGATTACCTCAGCAGCAGTCAGCAACCTTCGAAAAAACATTTTCGCAAGATAGCGGAGTTTTTAACCAAGTTCAAGTCCGCAGGCTGCTACTCCCTTCGGAGATCAAAAGGGGCCTAGCCCGATTTGAACTCCGATACGTAACCGAGTTTTTGGCCGTGCGCGACGAAGTTCTGAATCCCACTCTACATTTGCCCAGTCTCACGGCGTGGTGAATCGACACGCGACGTTTTGTTCGACGCAGTCACGCAGTCGTGCCAAGTTGGACTAGCTGTGGTCAATAATTACTCGTAGACGCTGCAAAGCGTATAGTCGCATCGTCATGTCAGCGAAACGACTTCTGCGACAACCTGAATCCGAGAGTCACTGGCAAACGTCGACCGATGAGTCCGTGCCAGTGAGTTTTTTGGAGCTACACATTCGCGACACTCGACATCGTGACGCCGGGGCTTTGATCGGGACTCCGGAGACAAGTTTCCAGCTGAAGCGCTGAAGCATGACCAAGTATTTGACTCCTAGTACTGGTAATGGATACAGGCACTTGCCTCACTTTTTGAAGGAAATTCCAGCACACATCACACGTGGTGTAGTCATGGACTTGAGTACTGGCGCATCGAGGACTTGCTATGGCAAAGTGTCTATTTATCATGACAACGCACTGTGCAAACCAGCCAAGTGGCAACAAGGCGTTCACCAGACTCCACGGGGCCGTGTCTGCAGACTTCATGGGCGTGAAAACTCTGATTTGACTGTCCCGTCCATTGAAGGCACGTGAATCATTAGATCTTAACTGTCGACATACTCACCCTGGTGTCATCTCGGGCGCTGATGGTCGTAGCGAAACGATAGCCCGCTCATAGGGATTATTTCATCTCTCGATGTATTGTTCATCGTCTTGGGGGGTTTTGCATAATTTCGACATAGAGAATTTCAGATTCACTCAGATGAATAGGAAATTCACTTCCGCCACGGCGACCGACTTGATTGATAACACTGATCTTTGGAGAGATATCATTTTGTATACTTGGACCCCATTCACATTGAACACCAACCCAAACCATCGTCATTCCCAGCGACAGGCGTTGTACCAACTTGATGATTTGTGTCTACGATATCTTGACCAGTGGTCCAGTCCAACAAATCGATGCGATGGTCGCATGGAATGCCTGCAGAAGTTGGCTGACAATACAAGAATTGAAAACGGACTTACTACTTGGCACCTTTTTGATTTTTTGTAGGGAATGATGCGAGAAGGGAGGATATAGGCCGCACGCGTGAAAGGGCTGATCGCACAGGATCAGATAGTGCTGCATCACGACTTACTCCCTAGAAAGCAGCTCCGACGGCTCCAAGCCTCGAGCAAATGTATTTTCCCCACTCTGCATCGACTCGAAATTCGTGTGAGGCGCATCAAGGAAGCGAAAAGCAAACCTTGAGCCTGAATGTATAGTACATTGTTAGGGACGATGCACATTGTCTGACCTGAGCCATCACATCGCCACTATAGCCTTGAAAAACTTTGGGCAACGACGCATTCAAATTTGTTTGTGTATCTGCGTTGCGATCTGTGGAACAATTACAAGCCATCATCACCAGCAGTTGCTCGTTGAAAAATCGTAGGCATAGCGTCACCTGGCCCATCAGCGATAGGCTTGCGCCACAGCAAAACCGCAGATTCTCGCAACTGTAAGTATTAATAATTAGCTTGTCACGGCAGGGATCCCGTCGGAAGCATTCCGCAGGAACTAGCACTGACAGAGATCCAGCCTACATCAAGCCTCTTACTTAAGTAAGGAAAATCTCTGATGAAATGACTTCGAGAACGTTGTACGCTCTGTCAAATCTTAGTGCGGTACTTGCCTTTAGCACAAAGCACTGACATTCAAGTTGCTACTCTGAAACGGCACGGAAGGTTCAGCTGATGCGGCGCCCACGGGATTCAATGAACGTTCTGAGCCGGCACCTCACGTTGAACTGACTTACCGATGTTTGACCTCTGTAAACATTTTGCGGAACGGTCTAGTCTGATAATTCCACCGTAATGGTGAACGAATGCCATAGAAGTCCTGATAGAGCGGAGATGCAATGAGGAAAAACGGCCTGTGGTCTTTCCTGTTAGATGTCTCTTTTTATACTTCTGTTCGAACGGGACCCCGGTCGTTTAGGTCGTCCTCAAAGTCGCCAAGCATCTGTGGGACAGTCAACTACGATTAGTTGGTAGCAGATGGTTAGGGCTATAACCAATCCATAGGTGCTAGTGTGTACTAGAATACGGACTCCTTACTGCAGGTGTGCTCCACTGCAGCCGAGAAGGTATGCAAGTACTTTCCATGGAGTTACCAAGGGTGTGTCCCACGTTGGTGCAAGAAGTAAGAAGAAGAAGAAGAAGAAGTAGGAAGAAGGGAAAAGGAAATAGAGCATCAGTTGACCTCATTCCAATCTACGTAATGGCTGGCCTGATGTGGGATCACAGAGGGCGGAAAATCGCGACAAATTTATTAGCAAATCTGAAAAGGAGAAAGGGACCGACAATTAGGACACGCACCGCGGATTTTGCGAATTTGTCCGCAGTCAAAAGTTTGCAGAGTAGACACCGTGACTGGCAAGATCTGCCGCATGGATCAGAAGCTCACCTGGATAAACATCACCATGTGTTAATGTTAAGCATTCTCTACCTCACAGAAGGAGGAAATAACGTACGCCACTGGCCGTGATTTTCGTCGCTGGAACTTCTCTCTAGGATTCTAATCAGACATGGTTCCTGTAAGAGTCCGAATCACGGTATTAAGTGGATCACGTGACTCAAGCAACCGCGTCGCGTGTCGAAACCAACCTGCCGCTTATTGTTCTTTTACCCCTCCACCATGGAAGCCAAGTATGTGTTGGTACTAGCCCATATTTTAGAGCACTTACCCTTTTATAAGGCGCAAACAGTTCCTTCAAGATCCAAACTTCTATCCTGAGTTCTACAAGCCAGGCCAGAAACCATCTCGGCCGACGAGCTCTACTGTTGTTGTAAGTACACGAGCTCTTATCTGGAGCACGCACCTCAACTCCACCAGTCTATATCTTCCAGTTCTGGGTCCTCTGAGCCCCAGTCGCTCCCGTCTACTGTGAAGAACGTCGAGAAAGGCCGCCCAGTTATCATTTCCTCTGATGAAGAAGACAGCGCGTAAGTTTCCCACCGTACTTTTTTCCAGTGTCTTGATGTAACCAGCCCAATGAACTCTTCTATTAATGTCGGAGCGGCTTTCAAAAGCCAAATCCTTGCCACCCTTGACCGCGCCACACCGGCAGCGCCGCCGCAACGCACAACTGCCCCGGCTCCCATCGAGCTCCCCACGAAAACACGTGTCCCAAGCAATACCGGTGCCCCAACGTGGGAGACTTTCGATGCGCCTGACGAGCACGACCTCCATGACCCTCGCATGTCTGCTGCTGAAGCAGAGAAGGCCCTGCGTGCACTTGTCGAAGATAGTGTGAACAGCACCGAAGATACGGAAATCGATATGAGTGAAGCGATTGTACCTGGCTTCGCGGATGGCATTGTGCTGCTGCCTCATCAGGTCATTGGGCGAAACTGGATGCGTGAGCGCGAGTCTGGAAAAAAGACTGGGGGGATATTGGCTGATGACATGGGGTGAGTAGGCATGCTTTACCCATGTTCGTCTCTGATACGAATCAGTCTCGGAAAAACTATCCAAACCCTTACCCGTATCGTCGATGGCCGTGCCAAGAAATCTGACAAGCTGGATGGGTGGGCTGCTAGCACGCTGTACGTCATGCCCGCATATACAACACAGTATCTATCTCATTCCTTTCTAGCGTGATATGCCCCGTCTCTCTTGTCTCCCAATGGGCCTCTGAGATTTCACGTATGGTAGTTGGACTCCGCGTCATCGAGCACCATGGCCAGAGTCGTATAACAGACCCTCTGAAATTGCAACAAGCGCATGTTGTCGTGACATCATACTCGATTGTTGCATCTGAGTATGCGACTTTTGCCCCAGCAGCCAAGGATGAGGGCAAATCCAAGAAATTGAAATCGAAGGCCATGGCAGCTGCCTCAGACTCGGATTCTGATTCCTCGGAAGGACTCACCAAAAAAATGGCTAGTAAAAAAAGAAATGGGAAGGATGCGTTGTTCCGAGTGAAGTGGTTCCGCATTGTGCTGGGTATGTGATGCTATGGTCTATCTCAAGTGCTCGTTGTTGAAAAGTTATTTACCAACAGACGAAGCTCACAGCATCAAGAACCGAAACACCAAAAGCGCCATTGCGTGCTGTGCGTTGGAAGGTAAATTTAGATGGTGCCTTACCGGAACCCCGATGTGAGTGCTTTACTTTTGTCGACTCGCATGTCATTCAGCCATGATCACCAGGCAAAATACCGTCGAGGAACTTTATTCTTTGATCAAATTCCTGCGGGTCCGACCTCTTAACGATTGGCATACCTTCAACGAGCAGATTGCGAAACCTGTGAAGGTCGGAAGGCCCGGACGTGCTCTGAAACGCTTGCACGTAAGCTCGTAGCCTACCCCTTGTGGTTTACCTCCTGGCTGAACGCCACTTCACCATAGGTTGTCTTGAAGGCAATCATGCTTCGACGCACCAAAAACCAAAATTTGAATGGCAAACCGCTCCTTCAGCTACCTGAACGTACCCTTGAGCTGGTCGAATGTTCTTTCAGTGCCTCTGAAAAGGAGTTCTACCGGTTGCTTGAGAACAGAATGTCATCGGAGGTCAATAAACTCGTCCAATCCGACAAAGTTAGTTATACGCATGTGCTGGTTCTGTTGCTTAGGCTCCGCCAAGGTTTGTCTTTAATGCAATCGGAGCAAACGACAGAATTGATGGAACTGGCTTGAACACTAGCTTGCAACCACCCCTCTCTTGTTTCGAAAGATTATCGTATTGATCGCGATGCAGCCGAACCAAAGGCTGCCAATGACGACGAAGACAATGCGGATGATCTCGCGGCTATGTTCGGACAATTGGGCGTATCGGGTGGAAAGAAGTGTCAACTTTGCCAGACCCCGTTCGCCATTCCTCTCTAAATTGTTGACTTTCTCCTCATTCTGTCCACCACAGCCTGGCACCCGGGGACGATCCAGCATACTGCAGAGAATGCCAACCTCTTGCCAAAACTACGGAGTCTACATCGAACTCAAACCTTCCTCCCAAGTCCGCCAAAATCGTAAAAATCTTGGATATCTTGAAGGCAATCGATGAGCGTTCTGAGGGTGCGGAGAAGACAATCATTTTCTCGCAGTTCACGTCCATGTTGGATTTGATCGAACCGTTTCTGGATGCACATGGTATCAAGCATGCTCGATGTACGTATATTTCCCGGAGGCACCTCTTTTGTTGCGGCGTTCCTGCGCGCCATCGTAGTGTGGCGAACACTTACGAATCTACGCCGTTAGATGATGGCTCGATGTCAAAAGACAAACGTGAAGCTAGTCTGGAGAAGATTCGGAACAGCAAGACCACCCGTTGTATATTGATCTCGTTTAAAGCGGGCAGCACCGGTGAGTTCCGCGGACGTTTGCGTTTGCCTTCATATTTCTATTGTGTTCCTTGTCTTCTATCACGTACCCCTTCATTTTTCCAACTGGAACTATACCTTCATTTCCGGTCGGAAATTTCCTGCAGCCATGATTCTCACCATGAGCTCGGCCGGCGTTCCCGCGAAATCGCTTTTTTGCGAGTTTCTCGGTTGCATTTGCCGTTCTAGAATCTTGTTTTCATCCGTGATTTCCCCCTGGTGCTGATTAAGTTCAATTCAAAACCCTCGTTGGCATCTACTCCACCATCACGCTAATCGCGTCATGTGCTCATATCATCTTACCGCTTGTTCGGTTGCGGTGGGGTTGTGATTTATCACCCAAGGCCTTAATCTGACCGCATGCAACAACGTGATTCTCGTCGATATGTGGTGGAACCCTGCGCTTGAGGTGAGTTTTCCGTCACTTGACTTCGTTATCTACGCTGAACGGGCATTTCTTCTCTTACTTGTTTGGTTGGCATTCGATCTTCTTTTCCTTCCTCCATTCCTTTTCTTCCCTGTGGGATTTGTCAAACTCTGTAACCATCCACGGTGAATGATCGGGTGTGACAACAAAACATTGGGACAACAGGACCAAGCGTATGACCGTGCACATCGATTTGGACAAACGCGGGACGTCAATATCTACAAACTCATGATACCTGATACGGTGGAAACCCGGATCTTACAGGTGTGTGCATTGAATTTGACCCCCACCTCTTTCGCCTCACAGTAAGAGGGCCACTGACGCTCTCCGCGCGTCCCCCCCCCTTTCGCTTCGAATGGCATTTGACTGATACTCTTACTTTACTCGTTTCGCCCCGTCCTCGTACAGCTTCAAGACGCTAAGCGGGAACTCGCAAAGGCGGCGCTGAGTGGTGACAAGATCAAGAACATGACACTCCGCCTGGACGATTTGTTGGCGCTGTTCAGAGGCGGTGGACGATACGACGACGACGACGACGACTAGGCATGACGCAGGGACGCCTTTGGTTTGGCACGCTATCTCTTTTCTTTTGTTCTTGCAAATACCATATATGTGCTTTCTGGGATACGACGACACATCAAGTAGAAGATTGGTAGTGGATGAGGAATGCAGATACGATAACGAAGAGCAGGTCAGCTCCGTACTGGCATTTCGTGGTATAATCACCTGTTGGGACAGGGCAACTAGGGGAGCTTTCGTGTCTCGATGTAGCCCACATGATGGAGAGCCTACGAACGCCACGCTGGTTCTTGGACTATGCTTTAACTTGAACGACGACCAGGATGATTTGGATGGTTCGCTACTGTGACACTGGCGTCGCCGAGCAGATCGGAGAGGTTGCGCATCCAAAGATCCGGGTACCATAAGTATCGTCCCTTCGGATCAAATGTCGCGGACTTGGCGTTTGGGTCCAGGCCCTAAGCTACGCGTGAAACGAAACGACTCGGATGCGGCGTGGTTCGCAAGAAGTTGATCGATAAATGTAGAATACTATGGTTAGACTCCCTCTCTCTCGGGTAATTGCCAAAAGGGCATGCATGGTTTCGACGGATTCTGGCGGATGCGGCAAGAAAGAAAGAAAAATTTAGGGTACACATGACGTCCGTCGTGAGTCTAGACCTCGTCCAGATTTCGGGACCAAGGGAAACTGAGGATTTCCTGTCGGTGTTCCCAGGGCGCGCACGACGCTGCGCGCTTTCAATGTATCAATCAATGGGCACATTGCACAGAGGAGGCAGTGCTAGTGAGCGGTGGAAGCCATTGCTGCCTGTCGGCGTCGACTTTACGTCACGGTTTCAATTGGGATGGATCCATGTCCGGCGTTGGGGTAAAGTAGATGGGCCTACGTTGGGTGCTGGCCACTTCACCGTACCGTTTAAATTGACACGATGGCAGACTCTGGGTCCGGCCTGCTGGCGGGTAATCATCGATCATCGATCATCAATCACGATTAGGTCAATCAGTATGGGAGTCAGGCCCACGGGAAATGCCGCGATGTATGCCGCGCCCTCTCGTCAGATGGAACCAGTTACTCCGATGTAGAGAGTTCCCAAGGCGGCGTCCCAATATTAATCATACGGTGGGTATTTGCGCTCGTCCATCTAGAGTCTAAGTGACCCCGATGAATCGCCGAAGAAACTCCATCCGGCCCGGACCCGAAATCAGAAGCCGCGTCCGATATCAAGTGCGATACTGAACCCAGAGCGAGGCAAGCGTGATCGTTCAACGTTCTGAGATAAGCGTTGATGACGAATAGTGCGAAAGACTTGTATCATATCCTTAGAAAAGTCCCCATAAAACCCGTACATATCATCCGGGGAAAAAAAATCTCCGTCTCGCGGACGCACACGCCGAGTCTAAACCTAAACCCTCCTCCTCTGGCACATCTAGATCACGCCGCTACGAAGCCGCCGTCTGGGGGGGTCAATAGGTCCCCTGTGCACCCTACCCAGCCCATCTGCCAAATCCGTTCAGTCCCCCGGGTGGCTGCTGCTGCCCCAAGAACGCCGTCGTCCCAAACGCACTCTGAGGCGTCGCCGCCGCCTGGCCCATCTGCATCCCCGAAAACGGATTCATCGCCGTCGCCGTTGCCGCCCCAGCTCCCGCCACGGGCACCTGTCCAGGAGCCGCACCGACGGTCGTCGTCGGTGCAAAGGGGTTCGGCGCCAGCCCCCCAGGAATGGCGGGGCTCGCAGCGAACGGCGTCGTCGGCGGCAGGAAAGAAGAAAATCCCTGCGCCGGCGTCGACGCGTGCGACGTGGCGTACGGCATGGGCGGCGTGTGCATCAGGACCCCCGACGCGAGCGGCATGACCGGGTGCGCCGAGGCAGCGGGCGTCGCCGGCGTGGACGGAAACGGGTTCGCGCTCGGGGTAAAGGTGGGGCCGATCGCGCTCGCGGGGAGCGGTGCGTGGTTGAATGGGTTCATTGCGCCGAGGTGGAGCGCGGGACTAAATAGCGGCACGGAGGGTGCAAAGGGATATTGTGGGCCGGGTGTGGATACGGACATCGGGCTGGCGACGACCGGTGTGGCCGCGTTGGTTTGACCGAGGGATAAGTTCATGAACGGATTCGAAGCATTGCTGAACGTCGCTGGTGGTTGGTGGACCGGGATCTGTGGTTGGGAAGGGAATGGCACAACGGGGGAGACCGGGCTATACTGGAGAGGAAGTGAGGAGGATTGGGAAGGTTCTTGCAAGGAGATAAGGTCCTCCCATACTTTCCCTGCAGGTTTCTGTATGGAAGGTTGTGTCGTCGCATGTTGTCTTAATGGAGGTGCTGCAGTGAGTTTATCGGAATTAGTAAGTGGCGGGAGAGGCTGTGAGAAGGAACGCGGAGGTGGAGCGTTGAGCGAGGCCAAGGGGCGAAGGCTCGAGGGTAAATTTTCAGGTGTCTTCGGAGGGAGTGGGGGTCCCGGCGATGTTTTTCGCTCGGTTTGTGGTGAGTCTGTTGCCGGTGTTGATAACGGCCGAGGAGCTGTAGATGCCACACGCGGGTCAGCTGTGAGGTGCTGGGAGGCAGGGCCAGACTTTCGGTGCATGAACCGTTTGAATTCATATTTCGCTAGACGGATCTTCATCAGTAAATCTCGGGGTGGAAGAATTTTTCTTTCCTTACAGCGTATGAATTTCTCCAGCTCGGAGTCACGTTCCGACTCTGTCATGCTTGTTGGTGGCGGATGACGAGCCTCGTCGGGGTTATACAAGGCGTTTGACTTGATGTTCCCCTTTTCCTTCATGACCTTGTATTGAACGGGTTACTTAAGGTTAGCTGTCCTCGAACAATGAGACCAATGTCTGACCTCGACTTGTTCCTTGCTCCATTCGTCCAGGGTAATGCTCTTACTGCGCGGTTGTCGTTGAGCTAGGAATCGACATGCATGGATAGGGTTGACGTACACTTTGGTGATGTGCGTCCCGATTTTGCGATGGATGCTGGCACAACTCACACTGTGTCCCACTTGTCAATGTCTGCTGCCGTGCGGAGATGCAGAAGCAAGTGCGCACCAAATGAAAATGCCCAGGTTGTGAGATGCCCATCTCGGAACACGCCCCTTACAGTCCGCACAGACATCTGCAAGAAAGTCGGAAAGTACGGTGTTAGACTTATACCCCGGCGCAGAGTAGAGACGTATACCGTTTCCTGGTTTCAAAGCGAGCTCCAGGAGCGTGCGCTGGTTCCGCTCGACCACAATCTTGCTCACGCTGGTCGACATGGGCTCACTTCGGAGACTTGCTCAGCGTTGGTTACGACGGTGGCGACGGTGACCACAAGGGGAGCTTACATAATCAACCGGTGATCGACCCGACATGTCTACCGCTTGCTTCCATACGTCCAGGTTCCCAAGTTCGATTGACTACACCGCAAGACCATTTACGTCGCTTCTTGAAGAACCTGCGACGCTTCTGGCCATGTCCGCGTCACAGGGTCATCACGACGTCCCACCGCCCACCGACCCGGGAGACGAGCGTCAGCAACGTGTTCTTGATCAATTTCACAGGTTTCCCTTCTCCTCGGATGAAGCCTTCCAGGTTCGTCTATTACACCGTCCTCGCGTCCATGGGCCCACTGGTTCCCTAGCACGGTCTCTCTGGAATCCTCGCGCATCCATCGATGCATCAGATGACCGACAATGAGAAGTCAGAGCTCGTTCTCAAGACAAAGGCCTTCTATTTCAATCGGTGTGTGACTTTGATACCCCTTATCGCCACCTCATTGAAATTGGGGCTAGCGTTACTGGTCACAATCTCAGCCTCCAAGACGTGCAGGGTAGTTACACCGCGGACTTGCATTGCTTCCCTGCAGCTCAGAGCGGAAATGAACTCGGCCAGATTCATTCTGGAGCAGAGCACGGAGAGAAGCGCGTGTTGACGTTCGCCAAGCTGAAAAGTCTGATCGAGCAGGGAAAGACGGATGACATTCCCAACAACAAGATCATTCCGAACGTCTTGAACGTAAGTCGATCCTGCACGCCTTTGGCACGACGCTGTCGTGTCTCGACTTTTTTGAAATCGTTTACAGGACGGCGTTCCCAGTGAATCGACCGTGCCGTTGCGGAGAAAACCTTGGGAACGCACAAGTCAATCATGATACACATGGTAGATCACACCTATGCTGCTACCTGTACACGGAATTATGACGAGTTAACCTTGATCATTCAAACACCTTCCGTGGGTGAGAAGACATTTTTCCCTCATTTCTCACCTATCCGGATTCCGAAATGAATTATAACATTCAAGGGTTACTGGGCTGATGGGAGAGAAAGGACGGTCGCAGGTTCTGTCCAACCGCTTGGTCCAGTTTCTTGACTACTCTTTCACACTACGAGCGCATTCAGACATGTGCCTTGGCTGCTCGCGAGCAAAGACGTCAAGGGACGGACTGACGACGACCGTGGGTTCCATGATAACTGTAGAGCGATATGATGGTGCAGGGTGCACCGTCGTCTACCAACTCTATCAATCAGGCTATCGGCGCTTAATCGGGCCTGTGCTCGGTGAGTAATCGAGATTCTAGATGACGTTTGCTGACTCATGTAAGTAAGGACCGGCGATGCTTCTTTGACCGTTCCTGGCGGACACTCGCACAACCGTCACACCCATAATTACTAGGTTACGTTGAAACTCCGAAGTTCCCGTCGCAGACAGCCGTCGATTCGCCGTAGCAAGCAGCATACAGATGATCAGCAAGCGACCCAAAGAATACAAATCCACGACTACGGTAGACCGTTCGAAGGAAAGTCCCAGAACACACACGATCTATCGACTCTGGTATCAAGAGGGATTTCGAGAGCAAGTGTCACAAGCGACTCGCCGAACGGCCACTTGGCCGACGTCGCCTACTACTTCCCGCCGAGCCTTTCCGACACCCATTGCGGTGTCACATGCTTATCAATATGGTAGCCCTCGACTTTGCGCAGCGCCAATACTCCCTCCATGACCCAGTTGTGTGAGTTCCACGCGGGGTTCCCACGGACGACGGGGATCGAAGCAAGAGTGGAATGTAGCTGGTGGAGCCTCTCCGCGTCGGCTACCCCGACGGGTACTCTGCTGACACAACCGTTCTCCCCCTCTTTTAGTGTGGTCGACTGTGGCGCGTCGAGGCTATAGTCTGATGTTGAACCCAGGATCTGGTACACGAGCGAGTGACCAGAGGATGGCGTGATAACGACAGCGATGGCCCATCTGGATTTTGAAGATGATGGTTGGCCAAAGGAGACGATGAAGAGTTCGTAGAAGGGAGCCATGATGATGGTGGTGGTGAGATAGGAGAGCGGGTTACGAGGTATGTGCGAGATGTCTGTCGCGGGAAAGCGAGTGGAGGGTGGGCTCTGAGGATTGGGATGACCGGGCGAGTCTGAGGGTTTTTCTAGTGCGCGGAGGGGCGAAGCGTGATGAGTGATATCGAGCATCGAAGCAGTTATAGTGGGGCCATGCGGCGAACCCCCTTCGAGGATGGACATACCGCGCTGGATGTTACTTAGCCAAACACGGCATTCAAATTCACTTCTTACAATCTAACCTGAAAAGTGCAAATTGCTCGATTTCCAGGGCAGTACAGGTAAGTATGTGCGACATCCAAGTGCAAGAACCTTACCAAACCACGCCCCTCTCAATTAGAGCCCAGCTGCTGTGTGCGGCTAACCGACCTGCCTCCGAACGTGGCGCCGCCGGTTGGCATCTCGACTCTAGGGTTCGACCTCGAGATACAGGGTTCAAATAGCTTGATCGGAGCGGATCAATGCGATTAGCCCATTTCCGTTTTTTATTCTGGGTAGTGAGTTAACCGGGGCAGCCTGGTCGTGTGCAATATATTATGGGCCGCCGTGAGTAGATGCGGATAACTCGCATATGCCAACGATCTATTTTTTGCCGAGCCAGGAAGGGGTGCACGTGAGTCAGGCTGACAAGCCTGGTGCTGTCTCCGAGAGGCCGCTCTTGCCTGCACGACGTCGACATTATTAATAGACAGCGAGAGGGTCATTCCAGAGCGATCGCTTCCGTGTGTTCGAATGCCGCGGTCCATGCCGATGCGGTGCTTTGGGAGCCGCACCCTGTGGGCTCTCGACCTGGAACCTGAATACTAGTCATCGAGATGATTTCTTTTTGCAAAAAAAACAGTGCAATGATCAAGTATCGGCCTGGCAGGATCCCGCGGCGTCTGTTTTCCGAGTGCGTCGCGGGTGCTGTCTGAGACGCGTCTTAGATTGCTAAGCCTGCCCGGATCGGTCCGCGCCGTTTTTTCTGGCTCCGTGCGGGGACAACATAGCCCCCATGGTGGTATCCCCACTCGACAAAAAGAAAAACGAGCCGGTGCGGTGGCTGCGTTGGATTGTTTTTCCCCTGTGAATCCGAGTCAGAGTGTCAACCTCCAGACAAGCGAACAACTCAGGCGGGGGGGATTAGTAATTGCTGTAATTAAGGATTAAACGTCATCGTCGTTTTCCCACGACTGCTACATCATCGATATCACCAGAAAATGAGTTTATAGCTCATAGCACAATGTCCGACTCGGCTTCACATCTGGCGAGGTATTCTCCCTCTCCTCTTCGCCGCTCGCTTCCGCTCATCGCACGACAGAGAAGCCAAAGGTTTACATCAGGGCTTGAAAGAGCTCCTCAAAACTCACAACCCTTGGGACAAGGAGGTCGAGTTCAGTCGCAAAAAGTGTGTCTCTTGCCATGCCCATCCGTTCTCTCACCCATCGTCTCACAGCCTGCGCCGTCAATATTTACGACTCCTGCTGGTCGAACCGTACGCAAACGAGTCCAAGGATGCCGAGACACACCTATGGATGCAGACGTCCTACCAGTTCATCTCCCTCTACAAGCAGAGCCTCACATCCCTCGAACGCACGCTCCAATCCGCACCTCGCCAACAGCCACGCCAGGGCGGACACGGCCCCGTAGAATACCGCAGGCTTATACAACGCTTCCGCCAGTTCCTCTCAGACGAAGAAAAGTTTTGGACCCAGTTCGTCCTCCGATACCATCGATCCTTTGCGTTGCACCAAGCTCGCCCCGCTTTGGTCGCACTGAACGTCTTGACGCCTTCCGATGATGCCAACCTCCCGAGCCTCCCTGATTCAGGCGACAGAAACGGCCTCTCCAATCAGAACCACGGACGCAATCACTTTTCGTTCCCGCCAGAAGAAAGCTCTCCACCACCGGATCCTGCCGAGCATGGGAGCAGACTCGCGATCTTGAGCAAGGCCATCGTTTGTCTCGGCGATATCGCAAGGTACCGCGAGCTTTACAACGAGGCAGGCGGTCGTCCCAAGGCTGGTCACGAGGACGGCGCAGCGCCTGCCAAAAGGGGTGGCAGGGGTAGGAGAGGCGGTATACCTGGCTTAGACGCGATCCCACGCGCACGCAATTACGACAAGGCTATTCAATGCTACGAACAGGCTCGTCTTCTCGTTCCATATGAGGGCAATTCATCCCACCAGCTTGCCATTCTCGCCTTCTACCAGGGCGACATGTTCAGCTCCCTATTTCATTATTATAGAGCGCTCTGTGTCCGCCAACCATACGACACCGCATCCGAAAACGTTAAGATAATTCTTAAAAAAGCGCTCGATCAGCAGATTAAAAAGACGAGGGACGTCTCCCAGACAACTATCCCAGAATCCGGGGATGTTCCGCCTTGGCTCAGAGTGGAGTATCTCAAGGAAAAAGTCGTTCTTTTGCATGCGTTATGGCGGTTAGGTTCAGATAAGTTAGTATATCTATCCTGCTTCTCGTTCTTCTCCGCGTTAACACACTATTTCACAGGGCTAACATCAATCCGATCATACACGCGGATGATGTCGCGAAGGATTTCCAGAGCCTGGTATCAGAGCGCGTTCTTCCAATAGAAACAGTGTCCAAAGTTGTCGTTCTCTCTCAGGGTGCCCTTTGGAAACATCGCATGATCCGCTATACCTCATCGCCCTCAAACAGGAGATCAAGCGGACTTCCAGATTCGTCAGTCATTGAATCACAGATTTTGACTCATATCATCGCTATCCATCACGTCCTTCTCGAGATAGGCTCCGCTCAACTTGCTGTGCCCCCTGAAGATGCCGCAGAGAACGATCTCGCTCAACGTATCACGGCGTCGTTCCGACGTACCTTGCCAGCCCTGCGCGTCGCCAGCAAGTGGCTTCTCGCCAATATCAAATACGTACTGCATGCTGCGCAATCCCCCGTCGGCGAACAGCCTACCACCGGCAGAGGTACCCGAGGAGTTCTAATTCAAGGATTGCCTCTATTTTGGGCTAAATTTGCCCAGTTCTACAGTGCATTGAATAGTGTATTTCCGTCGGAGAGGTTACCTCCCCTTACGACCCCTTTGGACGAAGATATCGATCTAAAGGGTTTCCTTCCATTACGCGATCTGTTGGTGGACGGAGGTCAAGTTACCGGGAACGAGGCAGAGGATCAGCAGAATGGAACGACGGCGCAGCGCCGGGAAAAAGTTCACCCGAACGAGGAACAACTGATGAGGATTTGGGATTTACTTAAGGACGCTAGATCGCTCGCTGAGCTCGAGGTGAGAGAGTTCGATTTAATGTGGAGACTCGGTACCTGGGGGGGCTTACGCCATCGTCTTATCAATAGACTTGCCCAATCCATCTAGATGACAATATGTTCTCTTTCAATGATTTCGTCTCCGCAATTTCAGCTGCGGATGCTCACGCGTCGGGCTTACACTTCCCCGATCAAATTATGCCCTATGTTCCGAAGAATGCCACAGGGCGGTTGACTGAACTGGAAGAGGATGCGATGACAGACAGCACGAGCCGAACAGACGACGACCCGGTTGGCGACGCCTTCCGGGAAGCGCTGGATGATCATGGGGTTGTAGACAACGAGGAAGACGGTGAGGTCATTCTTTGGGATCCTAGGTTCGCATGATGGCTCTCTGGATGTGGAATGTAGTTGATCACGCCTGTTAGACCACTCGGTTCGCCCCCCGCTCACGTACCCGCTGCTCTTCCCACCACTCCCATCCTGCACAGTACCGCCAAGGTGGACGAACCTCTTGCTGTAACGAAAGCCCCTATTGCAACGACACCAGGGCGTACAGCACCCAGATCTCCGATAATTGTACCCGGTACTACGGCCGAAGACCTATTGAATAACGTCATGGGGACGAAAAGAGGTCATGCTGATGTTCGCCTACAACGTCCCCCAACCTCGAGTCCCAACCAGCCCCAATTCCCATTTGGGCTTGGGCCGAACGCCCCGCCATCCATCTGGGCGCTAGACGCTCCGCTCAGCTCGCCGTCGATGGGTCTACCCCATTTCCAATCGTCACGTTCGCTTTCTGCTGCCGGCGGCGGTCCAGGCGGCCATCATCGACCATCCGGATCCTTGTCGATGACCACGCCACCGCGTGTTCCACAGCCATCGTTTCAGGCGTCGTATACCTCTTCCAGTTCCATGCCGCCCCCGTCGTTGACCGACCCTCCTCACCGGCCATCTCCGTGGCCCAGCAACGTCGTTCCGTTTGTCGATCCCGCGATCATGTCTGCTGCTGGTCCGTCGCAGCCAGCGACGACGTCTTTGAGTTTCGGTGGTGGACCGACGTATCAGGGTTTCTCGAACGGGCAGTACGTCCGACCGCCTTCTGGTCCACATCACAAGAGTCTGTATACGTCTCGTACGTGGGGCGTCCACGGGTCGTGATTCTCGCCGGGGTTGGACGCCATCACTTGTGGCATGGGGTCGATGTGACGTGCGCGGGCTGTTCCGACGATGCGACCTCGGTCGAACCGTGTTTGCGCATTCTTAGCCTTTTCGGAGCGGATTCGAACCGCGAACGCGAACGCGATCACGTTTCGAGTCACCACCCCAGATTCCGGTTCGCTAAAGGGAGGGGATGGGACGTACTGACTGTGATCGGACGGTCCTCCCCCTTGAGCACTCGGATTCAATTAGACAGCGGTGACCATTTTTCGTTCCAGAGTTCCGTTCCGTTTCCCTCTTTGGTTGCGCTTTCTTTTTTCTTTCCCGATTCCGTTCGTGTATGCTTTGGTTTTTTCGCCCCATTTTTTTGGAAGCCGTTTCTTTTTTCTCGACGAAAAAAATAGGGATTTATTATGTGTATGTGCCCCCCCCCCTCTCGTACGCGAAAATGCTGATGTGTGGGTGTCGTGAAAGGCGTCATGAAATGGACGCCTCCGTTGAATATTTATGACTGGTATTCTCGTCTCTCGTCTGTTCGTTTTACCTCGTCTGGTTTTCTGTCATGTGTTTCTTGGTCTGCGCCGGAGGTTTGAAAGCATTGTGTTTGCTTTCGTGATCATGATAGGCACGTTGCCACTTTGTTCGTCGAACCGAGTTACGCTCGCGGATTATGTCACGTCGTCTTTGTCTATACAAGTCCGAGCGTGTCCGAAGTATTGGCACCCTCCAATGATTAATGACGTTTTACTTTCGTGCTTCATTATGCAGGCGATGATCCCCCCGGTTCGTTCGTTCCCCGTGCATACGTCCATATTCTCGTTTATGAAAACGATCCCGCGACGTAAGAGCCCCGAATCGATCACCAATTTGTCGATATAGAAGAAAAAAAGGTTAGATGCTCAACGGCCTTCTTTTCCTCGACAGTTTACGCCTCGCGTATGTATGCTCGGGAGCATGAGAGTCGAGGGGATAAGCACGCTTGACGCGACGATCGGCCGAAGCGGCTGGTGGTGGGCTATGAATGCATGATGCATGATGCATGATGGCGTGATCGATCAGATCTCAGAGTTGGTCGCCGTGCGAACTCTTCCGACGCGTCCCCCTCGCCTCGGTGGGGCACACACATAGGATATGCGCACGCAAAAGTCACCCTGGTCGGGTCGGGTCGCCGCATCGATATCGACCAGGCAACGTGCACGTTGCGTACCAGTATGCGCACGACGTGCGTGTGTCATGATGGCGGCGGCGCCTGTGACACAGTACGTATAGTACGCCGGTCGCAGCCTCCTCATTGAACTTGTCAACAGGTTGTCGGATGCGGGCCGGGCGCGCGTGCGCAAACTCGCACACTGCGGGTCACGCTCGTCAGACCTGCGGTCGGAGTTGTTGTCTCCTCCCCCGGTGGTCCGTTCGCGTCCGGGTCTTGTCCGGGTCGACGACTCATGGTGTGAGGTCGTCCTTCCGTAATCATGACCCCCACCCGGAGCACGGAGACGGGTGGGGCTACTACTACCCCACACACCCGAATGGCGCCCACCCCCACCGATCGGACCCTCGACTCGACTCTCTCCGAAACCCACCACCCGTCTGAATCGGAATCGTAGACAGCGTGCATACCGCACGGATATGGATCGTCCCCCCCCACCCCCTCCCGCGGTCTTCAGCCTAGTCGTCTGGAAATCGTTAGCACGTTTGTCATAGACCGACGGTCTCCGCGTTCCAACAACAACTTCGACTGCGGGTTACGCCGCGGTGAACCTGCCACTGCAGGGTTGGTTGCACCGCGCGGCAGTGGCATACATGCAATGGTGTGGGGGGACGCGCTCAAGCGTCGGGAAAGGCGTGATTCGGAACGCGCACGTCCGAGTCCCCCACTTGGTGATCAACGTGCCTCTGCATCCGAGCACGATCCGAGGCGGACATTGCAAGCGTGTAAATTTAATTATTGTGGGTCCCTAGCTGAGCGTATGACGTGCTCGTATCTCCACGTCTTACATGCCGAAAAAGCGTGGGAGGCAAGAAAGAAATGGGATCGAAACGACCAAAAGGAAGCGTGACGCCCCCATCGAGGGCAAGTGGCGGGGGATAATACACAAACGAGAGCAGGAGTGTGGTAAAGGGTCCAGCGAGTTGATTACGGTCTAGACTTCGCTACAAGCAAGGAAGGAGGGGAGGGGGTATCGATTCGGGTCTCCCCTCGGTTTTAGCTAAATTGAACACTTGGTATTAAAAGCGACAAGAACAGGAAACGAGAAAAGGAGATCTAGTTTAGGTATAAGTACGATCAATTGGGTGGCGTCCATTGACACTGCCGAATCGTCGATCGACTAGGGCGCACCAGGCGCCGCATGAAGATCACCGCTTCTCGCCGCGACCGATGACAGTTACCTATGATCGTG
>JBBPOB010000183.1:0-24859 GCA_038091275.1 Tylopilus subfusipes
CGCCCTAGCGAATCAGCCTCTTGGAAGCCCAAAAACTGACACTGCGGGTATTGAAGCAAGTGATGGAGGAGAAGCTCGATCACCACAACGTCCAGCTCGCACAAGTTACGCTCGGAAAAGGATTTGAGATCTTAGACGAGGTGAAACTCAAGGAAATAATTGACGCGATGTAACAGTGTCAATAGAATCTATGTTTCACCTTGTACTTGTCATCTTCACTTCCGACCCCAGCTTGTCACGAGGTCATAGTCATACATCTCATGGAGATTACCAGCACTACTGGAGGCGTCTATGAATCTTTGCATGGGCATCGAATTAAGGAATTGCCGGGTGATATATAGGTATACATAGGGAAGGCTGCGGTGAGCAGGAAAAAACAGTGGGAATCATTCCTTTTGAACGGAGTGCATGGGATACAACAAGGATACAACGAGGAAGCCGGTGAAACGAATTACAGTAGTGTATCATGTTATTAGATGCGCAAACCACGGCTTAGAAAGAAATCGAAAATGGGGAATAACGCCGTGAGATGAAGCGATACGTGCAGTTTTACATGAGCTGTACGCTCCTCAAATTGGCTGTGATAATGATTTCTCGTACTGCACACATCTCGTCGTGAGCAAGACGGCATGCAGCTGGAACACCGTACTCACCCCTCTGGATGATCGTGGCAGTCCGTCTGGTATCTGTGACAGAGGTAAAGTGTACTGGAACGCTGTCAGATAAACTGATGAACAGAAAATAGTGTGACCTTACTCTTGAGGTCTCTGAACCTGTTCGCAGAGTACTCCTGGTGTATTGCCGCGAATCTGTTTTGAAAGTCTAGAGAAACGTAAGTGGGTTGATGTGGTAGAAGGAGCGGCTACTCACATCTTGACACGTTCTCAAAGTCATTAGGCCTATCGCCATATTGTAGTATGTGGTCTTTAAGGCGGACACCAGCCTTCAGTTTAGCCTAGATAAAGTTTCCATCGATTGAAAAGTAGACGAGATTCAGAAGCAACTCCCCTGCAAAAGATCGATTTTATTTAGGAATAGAATGATGCTGACGTCCATTAATAGCCTGTTGGAGACGATGCTTCTCCATAGCACAAACGAATCTTCGAGTCGATTCACTTTGGGATCCTAGATGTGGGACATCGTGATTGGGAGGAAGACGTCAGGAAACGGTTTCTGCACCTCTACGAGGACCTGATCAAACGCCGAAATTGGCGCCAAAAATATGATTGCGTTCACTGGTCGTACATAAGATCAGGGTATAACGATCGCGTTGTGCCACAGCTTACCGTCTTCAAAATATGGAGCCCAGGCGTGGCGTTGATTGCGCGCGCCACCGACATCATATACTTTCCAGTCGACGTTGACGGGGGGATCGGGTATTGAAAAGGTATGTTCCACAACACCAATGGTCTTCAAGCGGGCCTTTAAAACGTCCTCTGCAGGACATCCAAATCTTGATACACAGTCACTTTACATAAAAGAAGGCACACACGATCGGTTGGGAAATATCTCAGGGCAGTGATGCGACTGATTTCATCCAAGAAACTAATGGAAGTGGAAATTAGTTGGTGTCGGATAGTGAGAATGCAGACGCACAAGCCACTACTTTCTTCTACCCTCAGCTCCTTTTCACGTAGCCGTTGCTTGACGCTGGGATCTTTCCAAAGAACCATCATTGGTTGTGCACATGCATTAAGTACGTGAACAGGGTCTGATGGGTCGTCCCACCATCCCTCAATCTCGTTTGTATGGGCACTTTTGGGGCTTTTGATTCTGTTGCCAAGCGAGAAAGCCTTCTTCCAATTAGTCCTATGGTGAACGCTGACTTCAGATTGTTTCGATTTGGAAGATCCACTGCTCGAGGTTGCGGGAGACGGTAAAGGCGACACAGGAGACATGGAAAGATTGGGCTGACGAGAGGGAATAGTGATGACAGGAGAGGGACGCCCGTTCTTGTTGACTGTGCCCTGACTGACGAGTCCGGTAGTTCCAATGCTCCAGTCAGATCTCGGGGCAGGCATTCGTGTTGGTTCGTCTTCGTCGTCGGGTGAAGAGAGCATTCGCGTAAGGCGTTCCTCGAGTTCCTTGAGAGGCTCGAGTGCCCGTCGATACTGTTCGTAATCGGCAACTTGGGTACTTTGGCGATGTTTTTGTCTCGGTCGAGGTGAGCAGTCAAAGTCATCGTTATCGTCTTCCTCAGTGTCCGGAGAAATTGTATCCAGTATTCTATAAGAACGGGTATCAATAAGGGAATGGATGGAGGAAATCCATGTGCTGGCCTGCGAATGGAACGGACGAGGTTCAGGTATATGACAGCACGCCATGCAATGCGATCAGCGTGGAATGCCGCTGGAGCATGCATTAACTGAAATTCTGCGTTTGATATGAGCGTCCGAATCGATTGGGAAACAGGGAGGGAAGACAAGGGCCGAGTAACGATATCACCATTCTAAAAAAGGAAGTTTCTAGCCCGCTGGGATATTTATGCGCGGTCAGAGCTCAGACTGTTCTCCGGGTTGGGCGCATACACGCCGCGGGCCAGTGGAGAGATACGAAGGGATTGAAACAGAATCGCGCACACGATGGAACAGCGGTTGAAGTGGGAAACGTGCCAAGTACGGGATGTACTCACGCTTGAGTGTCGTGCTCTTGCCGCTCTCGCTCTGGCCAAGGAGGAGTATCTTGATTTCTGGTTTCATCCGCTTCTCCTTCTTCTCCTGTCTGAGCATTTCATCGATGCCATCGCTCACACGTTTTGCCTCGAGTTCGGCGAAGAGTCTGCGGTCGCGATCTGCAGGAGACTCGTTTGGGGGAGGCTGGAGCGCGGCCCAGAAGGGATCGGACATGGATCTACGACGGTTGGGGACGAGAGGGACGTCCATCATCGTTGTCGACGGTCGACGATGGGCGCGGTGAGGTGGGGGAGAGGAACGGTCTGGAGGGGGGTTGGGAAGACAGCGGGAGGAAGAACTTGTATAGTCGTAACAAGGGAGAGAAGCACTTCCAAACTGGGATATCCATCCGGTCACGTGCAACCGTGTGTTCAATGAGTCGGCTGCGCACAGTGCACGTACAGCAAGTTTGCCAGAGACCTACCGTCGCCACACCCGCATCGCCCCTCTCACTGACGACGTGTGCTGCTTCGAGCAAGCTGATACTAACATCGCTGCATCCTCCATCAAGTCAGCGGTACCCGAACATTGTCTAGTCAGGCTCGCATCGCGTGCCTCGCCCGTTATTTCCGATCGATCGTGTTCTAGCTCACGCAGATACATTTTTCCACAGCGCTTCTTTCTCATGCATGCGCTTGCCAATGGATGCTACCAGGGGCGATTTGCGGAGCCGGCGCGGCTCTTTGTGGCCGAACCACGTACAATTCCATGACGAAGAACTTGAAACATTTTGTTTACCCTTACACCTTGTGAGGGCCTATGAACTCACGTCTCGCTTGCCAAGTAACGTCATCGCCAGCACCTTTGTACGTTCCTGTCTTCCTCGACACCCCTGAACGCCGCATCTTGGGACAGCGAACGTGTCGTGACTGAGCCATTTAGGATACATACACACTCCCCGTCAGTGGCCGAGTCTCAGATCTAATGGAGGTTTCCGAAAGGCGATTGCGCAAGGTTTGAGCCTACACGCCACTATGTCTAGAACCTCGTCAATTGCAACATGAATTCCTTGGGAAAGCCACCACATCGCACACTCGGTCAAAAAGGAGCCTAACATCCACACATCCTAGCGGATGTAGGTTTCAAGTTCCCTGAGCCATCCACTCACCCACGATTAGGTATAATTACATAGTCCATCTGAGCGGCTAGGACTATGATACTTTGGCCCGTTCCACATGTACCATGGTTCGAGAGAGGCGTTTTGATTTTGTGCTCGCATGACTGTTATGACCGTCTTCCGACTTGGGCCCATGATGTGTTACAACAGAGTTTATCCGGTATATGCGGTGATCCCAGGCCGAGACGGGTCCGGCGATCATACCCGTGGAAATATGTCGACCGATGACCGCACCGCCCCAGGACGTCATTATTGCTGAGTCCATTGCCCTCTATGCATGATGGTCCTGGTAGACGACGCAAATCATATGGTCGGTGCGTTGACGGTCAAGGGCCATGTCATGGGCCTCGGCCTGGCTGGGCATTCAATCCCACGATACGTGCTCAGGGAAGTGTACGTTTTTCTCGGCTTTTATAATGCCCCCTCCAAGGCCGGCTCGCCCACGGGGCCACGGTCAACCGTTGTCATATGAACGTGTGTGGACGCACTCTCTTGCTACACATATAGAGTGATGCGGAGGGCGGTTTTGATTTCTGATCTCCCACTCACCTTGTCCTTTGATCAAGAGAAGCGGGTCCGTCATGGAGAGAGCAAGCCAGGTTCCCACTAATCGGCGAGCGATACGGCTTGCAATTTTCATCGCGTTTGGTATGCGCTAGAAATATACATCCAGATGTGTTCATGCCTCGATGTTAATTTCAGGAGGTGATTTCTTTCCACTCATCGCCCGGTCTTCGTGAGTCACATCTACCTTTTTGACAACGATTTGTGATGCTATCCACTCGTTTTGCTAGATTGAGCTCTTTTACAAGGTTTCCTCTTCGGTTACGACATTGGTGTGATCTCAGTACGTCTGCTTTTGACTGCCGTTGATCTCAGGAGGTGTTCACCCTTCCAAGGGAATCTTGATAATGCCTGACTTCATACGTCGCTTCGGCCAAGTAAGCCCGGATGGCACATATTACTTGTCCAGTTCCCGCCAGAGTATCATTACATCGCTCCTGTCTGCTGGGTAAATTTTGTTTGTATGGGAAACCTACCTATTCTCTAAAGTCTTCCCTATGCAGGACTTTCGTGTAAGCATCCGCTGTCATTCTTCGTTTGGTGGCGTATATATCATCCCAGCGGCTCTCTTGCACAAGCCTTTACAACGGACAGCATGGGACGACGGGGGTCCATCCTCTTATGGTCTGCTATATTTACTATCGGCGTGGCGGTCCAAACCGCGACCACGTATTCGATTGCCCAGATTACGATAGGACGGTTCATCGCTGGCCTCGGTGTCGGTGCATTATCAGGTCTGCCCCCCCTCCTTATCCCCAACATCCTACGCACTCAATGTCGATGCGAAAATAGCCATCGTACCTCTTTACAACGGCGAGACGGCGCCGAAATCTATTCGTGGCATGATGCTCGTGCTATATCAGCTTCAAATCATCGTTGGAATCTTCCTGAGTTACGTCGTCGATCTCGGGACGCATACTATCGCCAACTCGGCATCTTGGCGTATCCCGGTCGGCTTGCAGATGCTGTGGGGCCTCATTATGCTCTCGGGTATCTTCTTTTTACCAGAATCGCCGTGGGTTGTTTTTCTCGCTCCCTGCATGGACGATCTGATAACCCATACTGTCTTCGATGATCTATGAATAGGCGTCATCTATTAGGTATGCAACGGGCTGACCAAGCGCGTGCTGTAATCGCAGAGCTCAATTCTGTCCCGATCGACTCCGAGGTGGTGAAAGCACACGTCGCAGAACTTGCGGAAGCGATCAAGGCTGAGAACGAAGGCGGCAAGGCAACCTGGGCAGAGTGTTTCTCAATGCGCAACGCGTTGTGGAAGCGCACGGGAAACGGGATGATGCTGCAGTTCATCCAGCAGCTCAACGGACAAAACTTTTACTGTAGGTGGTTTATTTGGATCGTCTTTAGATGATCGCTGCTGACTGGGTATGACAAGATTACTATGGGGACACATTCTTCCAAAGTGCAGGCACGCAGTAGGTCGCAGTCGCGTGCTTCTACGCGCCTCTTGACACCCTACAGGCTCTCCCCGTACGTGATACAAACTATTCTTGGGGCTGTCTCGGTCGCCGGAACCGTACCCGCGCTCATCCTCATCGAAACATGGGGTCGTCGCCGTGTACGTGTTTAGGCATCTCCACTTACACAACCCCGCTAACAGCACCACAGTCCCTCTTGACAGGCGCCCTCTGGGAAGCCGTATGCGCCATCATCGCCGGGCTCGTCGGCCATTTCACTCTCGCGCCCAGCGGTACGCCTGCCGGAGAGCTCACGCAGCGCAACAAGAATGGCGGGGACACGCTCATCACCTTTGCGGTCCTGCACGTGTTTGGATTCTCGATGTTTTGGGGACCAACGCCGTGGGTGTATCTTGGGGAGAGCTTCCCGTTGCGCGTACGCGCCAAGTGTATCGCGCTGGGGAGTGCTATGAGTGCGTTGCCCTCGTTCGTTCCGCGGCGTTGCGTCGTTGACTTATTTTTTCTTTGCAGATTGGATATGGAATTTTTTGTTGTCGTTCTTTGCCCCTCGCATCGCAGCCAAGTACGTATCCTGCACGGCAATCGCTTTAGGTTGTCGAGTGACGAAACGCCGTGCTGAACCTAACCCTATACAGAATCGGACCGTTGATTTTGCTGATATTTTTCGGCATGCTCGTCTTTGGCTACGTCTACGTCTACTTTGCAATTCCAGAGACAAAGGGATTAAGTTTGGAAGAGGTCGGTCCCTCTCCCCCCTCCGTCGGAATCTGCGATCGATCCGATGGAACTGAACGGTGTCCCAGGTCGACGAGATGTACTGCGCTGGCGTGCAACCCTGGAGATCGTCCACCTGGAAGCCAAGCCGGAAATACCAGTACACAACCGAGCGCGAGAAGGAGGTGCACGATAAGGCAGACCAGATGGCGTAGAGGAAGCGGACCCGCCACATAGGGGCGAATCTTGCTGGATGTCTACGTCGACGAGGCACTTATTATTCCGTTGACGTTTTGACGTGCTGGTGAAGGACAGATCGCTCCCTGCAGATGCGATTACCATTCGCTTGCAGGTTCAGTGGATGACAATTCCCGGCCGGTTCGGAGTCGCGAACTCTGTCCCATGTCAAACGATGTATAGTAATGTACTTATTAAATCAAACACATCTATGATACATAAACCGTGCCCCGTCCTCGCAGCACATCACGGTCGATACGATAAGCTGAAGGGTGAAACAGCTTTGGGCGTGGGGGACGGCGTTATCGCGTCGCTCCCGGTGATGACTGCAGGAAGCGGCATCCGTGAGAGCGTGCTCGGTCCCAACGGTGCACACAACGTAGGTGGCTCTGGATTCGGACGCTCAGACGGCGTCAGCGTGAGTCGTCTCTCCTCCTCCAAAGCATCGTCCTTGTTGTTCTCCTGCGTCCCGTTGGTCGGAGGTGTCTCGATATCAGCAGGGTCGAGATCCGTCGGCAAATCATCGATCGTAAGCGGTCTCGGCCGATGAGCCTCGATGGCAGAGACAATGTCTGCAAAGTCTTTGTCCCCTGTCCATTCGCCGACGAGTTCTGTGAGATCGTCGTATCTTTTGGCATTGACGATGCGGGTTTTGAATTGGTGTGCTTCGGTTTTTGAGCGTTCCGTGCGAGGAGCTTTGAATTGGCTCACGCAAATCTTGGTGAGAGCCCAGTGGTTATCGAGGTATCTCGACTGCTACCGCATGAGATAGAGGACATGCAAGGGAATCGGCTTACCAGTCGCAGATATGATGGTATGAGCGTGCGTTCTACGTCCATGAGAGGCGTCGAGGAAAAGCATGATGGATTCGACTCGGCAGCAGTGGCAATCATCACCGAGGATGCCCCTGGAGAAACAGTCAGACGAGGACAGATCCAAGCGTTGCACCCACCAGTCAGCTTCTTTACCCGCCTGGCATCCTCCCATCCTTTACAGTCCCCGTTCTCTACGACAGCAATGTCCACGCCGAGTCCGTGTACGAACTCGACGATTTCCCTGAGTCTATTCACCAACGCCGCCTCTCTTTGTCGCATGTTCCTCGTCCGGCAATGTATCGTCAACGCACTCACGCCAGTCCTGATGATCCTCTCGACGAGCTTTTTCGTTTCCTCCTGAGTCGGGAGTAGACGAATCTTTGCTGACACTGTGATCTCGGGGGGGAGTTCTCTCCGCAACGCTGTCAGGATGGCACACAGGAGATCCGGATTGGTGAGCAACGCCGCGCCCATGCCCGAGTGGGTGCTAAACGGTTTGGGGCAACCGCAGTTGAGATCGATGCCCGAGACGTCTTGCACGACCGTTTTGGCGGCTTGTACGGCGAGTTCGGGAGAGGCGGAGCCGATTTGGTAGATGAGATAGGGTTTTTCGATCGGGTGGGTGGCGAAGATGGCGCGGGTCTTGCCATGGTAGGAGACGACGCCAGTTTGCGCTGGATAGGAATGAGTGGGGAAAAGGACGGAGGTGGCCTACTCACGGTCGACGACGCGTTCTGTGTGTAGTATGGCCTTGTCTACGATTTCTGGGCCCCAGACGAGGGTTGCGCCGTGTTTGAGGGCGGTCAGACGAGTCGGTACTGTGGTGTGTGAGTGGACATCAAAAAGCAGACAAAGTTGTCGTACGAGCACTGGAGCGGACCATTGGGGCGAGGAAGACGCCATTCTTGAACGAGTCTGGCGTGAGATGCGCGAGTTTCTGACGTTTTGGCGGGCGTTCGCCGTGAGGGGGAGTGGAACGGGACATGGACGTTGTGAGGAGACGTCTGAGTAGGTTCAGGTTGGACATGTTGGTCCCACTTTCGGAAATGGTTCTTGCTCGATCGCTGATCAGGACAATGTCGACCGTCGCGACGCACCCTTCCCTCAAACCCGTATCGACGACGAGTACGTCTGCCAAATCGACCCCCCTCCGTCGCTGACACCACCTCTTCCAGCCGCACCCTCTGCGATCGGTCCCTACTCACAGGCGGTCAAGGCTGGCGACCTCGTCTTCGTGTCGGGCTGCATCCCGCTCGTCCCCTCCACCGCTCAAATCGTCGACGGCGGCATCGTCCCACAGACCCAACAGGCTCTCGCCAATCTCAAGGCCGTCCTCGAAGCAAGCGGCTCCGATGTCGGCCGCGTCGTCAAAACGACCGTGCGTATCCGACGCGACGGTCCATCGACCACCATACTGACACTGTTCGATGCTGACAGGTGTTCTTGAAGAACATGAACGACTTTGGCACCGTCAACGACATCTATGCCAATTTCTTTGGCGACCACAAGCCGGCGCGTTCTGCCGTCGAGGTGGCGCGACTCCCCAAGGACGCGCTCTTCGAGATCGAGTGCATCGCAAGGTATGTAATACCCACCCTCGTGTCCGGCATCCTCGTCCATCTCTTCTGTGACAGTCTCAAGAACTGAACGCGGCGTCCGTTCTGGTCGCGCCGCGTTTCGCAGGCGTTTGGTACTAAATCAGATAGAGAAGACCTCGTCGACGGACATGTAAAGAAGTATTGCTCTCTGCAGATATTACACGTGGATCCCAGATAGTGCGCGTGCCAAGCAAGCTCCCCGTACCCCATTGCCAAGGCAACCCAACACGTTGCCACGAGTCGAAGATGACCGAATTAAGTATTCTATATGCGTGATATATCTATGTGCGGAGTAGATCGCTGATAGGCTGACAGCTCGGGTCGACTCGGGTGATAGACACTGACGATGGATGTGTGGAAAAAAGGATGGACAAAGCAAAGGATGGGAACCGTCCTGGTCATAAATAAGGTGCGTACGATAAAAGAGAATGCGTGCGGGTAAGTGTGGCGCGAAGAATAGTAGAACAGATGCGGCAATCACTTCCAATGTCTCGGTCCGTGGGTGGATGAAACGAAACAAGCTGCGCGCAGGGACCGCTTCGATCGAACCACGGACGGAAATGAAACGTTGCCCACTCAAATCGATGGCGTAAAGTTGTCGACTTCACATGATGATACAGTCCTTTGAAGAATTCTTCGCGTCTGAGCCGTCTGCGCGCAGAACCACGGACTCCGTGCGTACTGGGGCCGGATTACCCTTTAGCCGCTGTTGCGCACGTTTGTCGCCGAGTTCAGCTGCCTTCTTGTAGTAGGATGTGGACCTATTCACGCCTTATCGGTCAGTTCAGATGACACATATGTGTGGTAACACGTACTCTTGGGGATCTGGCGGAGTGCCGATTCCGACTTCGAGGAAATACCCGACGGCGTACATCGCTTTGGCAAGCCCGGCGTCCGCAGCTCGCTTGGCCCATAGATGTGCTTCAGTGTCCGATTGCGGAAGTACCCCTGGTGAACCGACGAGATACCACGCTGTGAGAGCAAAACATGCATCACGGTGGTTTTGCTGCGCAGCAATATTCTGGTACCGTATCAGTACACGACAGAAATGAGGGACCCGGGGCGGGGAGGACACACGTAATAATGGATGGAGAGGGCGGCGTCTTGGGGGCAACCCAGCTTGCCATACTCGTAGAATTCCCCTAATCGATACGCCGATGGGGCATAACCGAGCTCTGATGCCTGTGCGAGCAGCTCGACAGCGTATTCTGTATCCACAAAGACCACGTTGTAAACGCCCTTCTCGTGCAAGAGAGACAGCTCGTGGAGCGCATGTGGGAATTCGGCTGTAGCATGCTCCGCAGAGCGTTTAAGCCATTTGACGCCCTCTCTGGGTCGCTTGGCGAGACCGAGTTCGCCGTTGAGTTCTGCTATGCCAAGACGGTACATGGCACCCGGGTGGAGCGCCGCGGCGGCTTTGCGAAAGAACTGGAGTGCTTTGGGAGATTCACGTCTGCAGCCCCAGCC
Organism: Tylopilus subfusipes; assembly: GCA_038091275.1. Taxonomy (NCBI): domain Eukaryota; kingdom Fungi; phylum Basidiomycota; class Agaricomycetes; order Boletales; family Boletaceae; genus Tylopilus; species Tylopilus subfusipes. The sequence continues at coordinate 10,621 of JBBPOB010000183.1, forward strand.
GTTCTCGCAACATGTGCCAGCCCGATAAGCCGCGTCAGGATGGCCATGCTTGGCTGCAAGGACGAACAGAGGATAGGCGCGATCAAAGTCCTGCTTTCCTCTGTATGTGCCGATTCCGTTTGCGTAGCAGTCTGCGAGAAAGTACTGAGAGGCTGGATGGCCACGATCTGCGAGACGCTTGAGGAGTGCCAGTGCCTCGGTGATGAGGTTTTCTCTCTTTTCGATCGCCTTTTCAATGTCCATGACGTTGCCTGGTGTAGGCTCCGGTATGGGGTACGTCTTCGATGCGTCGATCATGAACACGGCAAACTCGAACTGGAGATCTGGATCCTGCGTTTTCTTTGCATTGGCGCGGTAGAGTTCGAGCGTGCGGTCGTGCGAGAGGAGGGAGGCTTGGTTGCCTGGACGGAGGTGGGAGTGATCGAGGAGGGGCCCGGACGGCTGTGGGGGCGGCGATGGAGCGCGGGCAGAGCGGGATGTCGGGATGGGGCGTGGGGGCGCTTGTTCTGCGTGCTGGGTGGCATAAAAGTCGTCTGGGTCGAGTGAGGCGAGGACGCCGAGCGGGACGTCGTCGGGGTCGTAGGGGGCGTCGGCGGGCTGTTGCGGTGGCGAGTTGGAGGTGCGTTGTGGGCGTTGTCTGCGGTGGTCCGCACCAAACTCGGGGCCGTAGAAGGAGTTTGGGCGGGATAGGTCCTGGGCGTACATGCTTGGTCAGAGACAAGAGGCGGTCACAGCCTTACCACCACCACAAATGCAGTCCCTCCGCTCACGACGACCATCAGAATCGAGACCGACGGTGAAACGAAATGCTACAAGGCTCGCAAAGACTCCCTCGACGAGGCAGAATGCCCGCAAGTCCACCGTGGACGACAAGATGAAGAAGCGCATGTCGCTCAGATATGCAGAGATATCGTCCCCGACAGAGGCATCCGTGCCAGCATTGCCAACCGTCCCACTCGGTCTCAGACCGGGCGTACAACGCGATCCAGACGAGATCGTCAAGGACGTCGCTCAGGTCAAGGAAGACCCCCGTGCCCTCGACCAGCGTCTCCTCGACAAGGAGGATTTCGATCCAGACGGCTGTGCGTCCATCAATCCACGCTAGACATGCCATTCACGAGCACGTTCACCAGATCTCAAGGCGAAGCTCGCCAACTCGACCGAGGCGGAACTCAAATCCCTCCAGTCCTCACTGCGCTCGCTCAAGGACGACACCGCCGTCGAGTTGCAGCGCAACGTCTTCAAAAAGTCAGTCCAGCCTCGCCCTCGCCCCCCCCCTGTTGACCATGACGTAGCTATGCCGAATTCGTGCTCGTCTCAAAAGAGATCAGCGTCCTCGAGAACGAGATGCTCGAACTCAAGGAAAGCCTCCAGGAATGGAAAAGCATGCCTTCCCTCCTGCACATCGACGAATCCGCCTCCGTCGCAGGTCACTCTCTTCTTTTCACCCCTTTCACATGACTGATCCTCTCCCAGAACGAAGACGTGCTGCACGCTCTTCCGTCGTGGATCTCCGCATCCTCTATGCCTCCCAAATGCAAACGCTCCATTCACAGATATCCGGTTCAGCCAAGTTTGCACCAGCAACCCCAGGCAGGCATGTCGTCACCGAAATGGACGGTATCTGGGAGTTGAATGCGGCAACATACAAAGTCATCAGTATGGTTCGATTCGTCATATTGGACGACGCCGTCCTGGTAGCCAGGAGAAGGAGGGCTGGTGGCACGGTTGCACCCACCGCTGGGACCAGCAACACTATCGAAACCGCAGGCAAGCTCGTTGCGGAGAGGTGCTGGCCATTGAATGAAATGTTGGTTCTTGACACGAAAGATACTGCCAGTACGTCGCCTTTGGTCATCGTCGTTTCATCTTCTGACCGACCCCCAATAGGCATGACCAATGTCTTCAAAGTTCGTCACGGCAAGGAAACGCATGTATACCGCACCGATGCTCCCACGGACAAAAAGACATTACTTGGGCAATTCCGCCAAGTGGCGGAGGAATTGGCAGTCAGAAAGCGCAAGGAGCGCGAGGGAGAACATGAGCGCAGGAGGAGCTTGTGGGCAAATGCTAATTCAGGGGGTGAAGTACGTCGATTCTTTCTTCCATTGCAACCCCCTGTTCACATCTGTAAAGCAACGCGCGTCCACGGCCTTCAACCTCGATAAGCTTCCACCAATTGCCGATTGGATGACCGAGTTAGCTCGCGCTGCGAATGCTTCAACGCCTGGTACCGTAGAGGCATCTGCCAGGGCCAAAAGCGACCGTAATGCGCGTGCACTCTCGGAACTCTCGGATGACTTGACGGTTGCTATTGCTCTTCGTGCATGGCCTCGCGCTGTCAATCTAGCTGAATCCGCGAGAGTTCATCCAAGTCTGTCACCGCTTGTTGCTGCGCTGACGTCTGCCCTGCTGGATGCGCTTGCTCGTCCAAAGAACTCAAAATCGACGTGCGTGGAGCTTATCGGTCATTTGCTGCATCTGGGTGCTGCACCCCGGGCCCGAGAGACGTTCCTAGCTGCAAGAGGAGCAGCGATCGAGCGATATGTTCGAGCCATCACATTTGAAGGGCACGTCGGCCTCTACGTACACAATCTCGCAGTAGTGGTGTTTACCGCGATCAAGCATACTGCAGATTGGTTCCTTGCTGGATTTGTGGAACATGAGATGACCTCTGGTGCGTAGTTGCGCGAGTGCGGGAAGAGGTTACTCACGCTGCGAACTAGGTTTCATCGACTGGGCGAAAAAGCAGATCGAGCTGTTTGCTGAAATGTTCAGGAAGCAAGTGTATAGCTCGGACGTGGACCAAGCAACTATTAATGAAGTGCTCAAGATTACCCGTTCCCAGAGCCGCAAGGTTCGTGAGCTTGTATTTATACTCTGCATCCATCCGCTGATCGCCATGCAGCTGTTACAAGAGTTTGGACTCGACTTTCGTTACCTCCTTGACGATCTCTTGGTTCAGCACCCCAAGACATCGTCGATATCCATCCCAATATCCACCCCCCAGAAAACACCTGCTCGACTTGCGATCCCGCCCATATCCATTTCTCAAACTTTGAGTTCATCCAATTCATCCTCGCCCTCACCTTCGTTCGCAAGTCCTCCCTCAACGCTGACAGTCCGCCTACGCCGACCGTCGCCTTCTAGAGGTGATTCGAACAGTACGCCTTCCACCCCAGCCAGACCACCAATTCCAAGATCCGCCGACAGTACGAGGGCCGCGGTGCCCCCGCCGCCACGCTCGACGAATAGGCCGACTCGGAATGGTTCGATTGTGCGTTCGGCTCAGGTTGCAGTTCCTGAGCGTCAAGGGATGATTTGAGTTCATACACGACTTCCGTTAGCCTTGTATTAGTACCGAGTGTTGCCCATTCCTCGAACACCGTAAGAACGTCCTGGCCGTCGCCATTCGTTTGCGCTGAGGGAGCAACGCGTCTGTCACGCGTGACCACACGCGTCTCATGAGCCGAGTATTCTCACTGACGGTCAGCGCAGGCGACGATGACCACGCCCATCGAACCCAACATACCCCGATGGAATCCATCCACAGACCCCGCCTCCATCGTCGTCCCAGGGCTCGACACAAGCGCAACCATAAACGACCAGATTGACCAGATCGAACAGCTGATCACCATCAAGCTGCAGGTGAGCAAAGGGCCGCATGGCAGCCTCGTCCCCAGCAGCGAATGATCGGGAAAGAACATAGATGCCAACTTTTCGAGGATACAACATCTCATGTCGACGAGGTTGTTGCCGGCTGTGAAGCGCTATGCGCTCGGCACCGAACCAGTTCGTGAAGCCGCCAAGGCATGTGTTGGGTCGTCCACGCAATGAGCCCACACTCAACCATTCTTTTGCATGGGTCTAGTTCTGGACGTCGTTTTACGAGCAGGCTGCGCAAGTGCATATACCGACGCTCGAAGATGACGATCTCGCGCAAGACGAGCAGACGCAGTCGTCCGTCGCTACCTCTGAACCGGCGTCCGTCTCCCAGCCGGAGAAGGATTTAGATGTCACCCCCTCGCGCACGCCTTCCGAGGTCACCACCAGGGTGCACGACATGACTGCGTCCGAGAGCTCGTTCATGCCCGCAAACGCGGTCTCGTCCACTCCGGCGCGTTCTGTGCATACGCCTGATCAAACTCTGGACGATCAGCCTTCCTGGAGCGCTTCTCTCGATTTGCCGATGGTCCGTCTCAAGAATGAACTCCAGAGCTTTGCACGCGAAGAGGGAGAGGATTCTGTACAACAAGACACGTCATCCCTTACAGACAGCCTGATGTATGAAGAAGAGAACACTGTCCAGCAACTTCCATCGATCGCTCAAGAGAAGACGGATAAAAGCACTGTGCGGCCCGATCGTAAAGAACCCAAAGCCAAGATTCCACCTTCACGTCTCCCTTCGAGTGCACTGCCGACCCCTCGTACAAACGTGACCAACGCGCATGTCTCGCCACTCAAGGTCAAACTTAAAACGCCGATCGCCATTCCAAAACATGTTCAGTCTTTCCTCCCGGCTAAATTGAAAAGCGAGCCTGTGTTTCCGTCGCCCCGTCGCCTGCGATATGAGCGGACACCGAAAAAGCTTGCAGCTGCCTCTTCGTCTATATCCCTGTCCACAGTCACCTCCGCTTCCTCGTCCGTGTTGGATATACCCTCTCTGACGAAACACTCCGGGGACTCGAACCAGGAGCCGAAATTTACTGCGTTCGACGACTCTTTCGACGATTCGATTGATTTGATGCAGGGAATGTCCCCGCCACGCACGCTGGCGTTTGCGAGGGCGCCGAGGTCCAGTGTAGGACTCGGACTTTTGCCGCCACTCGGGCGGACACCCGGAAAAGACTTGTTGCCAACTCTTGGGAGAACGCCAGGAAAGGAGGCAGCAGACCGCATCAGACGAGATCTACTGGGGGACATGCAGAGTCAATACGGCTCTGTGGAAAGTGCGGTATCCAACAAGATGAGAACGCCTGCGTTTGGATATGGTACTGAGACGGTCAAGGATGATACGATGAGCACGATTCCGACCCCACCTTCGCTTTCGCGGTATATGCGGCACCCGTATCCTCCCTGGATAGATAACAATGACACTGATACCAGTTTGGCGACTATGATGCGTCGTCTCTCGCTTGAAATGCCACAGGCCAGCTTCAAAGCTGATTGCGTTGCATCGGCTTCGCATTCAAGGACATTCTCGCAAGCGGATGCTGGGAGCGGCAACCTCGCTCCGCCAATGATGGAGGACGATCTACATACACCCGACCATTCGGAAGTGGGCGTGTTTGATCAAGACGACCAAAGCGCGATCCAGCTCGAATCACATCCTCACGCCAACTCGGATTCGGACTCGGATTCGGACTCGCTCAACGACGAGCCGCATCGTTCAAACCAGCCCTCGACAGCCTTTCTTATGGTGTCGTCCCGTGAAATTGGACCGGATGACTCGTTTGGGTCGTCCAACTCGAACCACTCGATTGATTCCATGGATGGGAACGAGTTTGGAGGTGAAGACGAGGCTGCCGTGCACCCGTTTGCGCGGGCGCTCGAAGCTAGGGACGGCGACTGTTTCGACGACAGCTTTGATTCCGAGGGCGGGTGCGATGCGGGTCAGGATGTGTCCGTGGTGACCGAGGAAACGGTGTTTGGGATTCCACCTGCGCGGCGTGGGGAGCAGGGGAGGGAGTTGGGTCAGTTGAAGTTGCTCGGGGAGGATTTGCTACAGGATACGATTGGGATTGGGGGGCAGCTCGCCAAGGCGGGGAGGATCGAGGAGAGTCCGACGCCGTACGGAAGAGGTTGAGTGTATGATCATATGTATGAATCACCTGATTTTGGATGAGCGGAAGGAGCTTGTGAAGCGACCTGTCCATTGAATGAACCATCCTTGAGGACTACCACCACCATCTCGACGTCGAGGATGATACCCACACAACGCACTGCAGCACGCTCGCTCGGCAGGATACGTGTCCAGGCAGCGACGCAAACACTGGTGGTCGTTCATGCACACAATACACCCGGGAGAACCGGGCAAGTGCGTACCCTTGCAAATACACGGAGTGTTCCATCAGAAACGAAGCGTCCAGCTCGTCCTATTACCGTGTCATCACACCGAGGACTCGTGACCACTACTCCGAGTAAGTAGAAGGTACCACATTGACGTCCGATACCACAGTACTGACGTCCATCTCCCAGCGAATCCCTCGTCGTTGACGAGGAAGCCTCATTTCGACAAGATCCTCGTCGCCAACAGGTGCGTCCTCCTAGACATGCACACCATGCCCGTTTGCTCACGCGTTTGGTACGCGTCTCAGAGGAGAGATCGCATGTCGTGTGATCCGGACAGCCAAGAAGTTGGGTATCAAGACGGTGGCGGTGTATAGCGAAGCGGACGCACAGTCGTTGCACGTCATCGAGGCCGACGAGGCGTATTGCATCGGCCCTGCACCTTCGGCCGAGAGCTATGTAGGTATTCTTTGCTCCGAGTGGGATTGGGTGGTTCTGGTGTTGACCGTGTGATGTGGCGCCATTAGTTGCGCATGGACAAGATCGTCGAGGTGTGTCACAAGAGCGGTGCACAGGTCGGTGTCGTGCTTGTTCTCGTTCGAGGTAAAGCGTTGACTTGTTCTCCGTTTTGATCGCACGTTCTGTTAGGCCGTACATCCTGGGTATGAAGGTGTCCTCTCATTCGCATATTGTACTGACCGAGAGCATGTGTAGGTATGGTTTCCTGAGCGAGAACGCCAAGTTTGCGGAGCGGCTCGCTGAAGAAGGGATCGTGTTCATTGGACCTCCGTCGAGTGCCATCATCTCCATGGGTTCCAAGAGGTCAGTACATGACCTTGACTGCACTATTCGCTGAGTCGATGGAAGAAATACATCAGTGAATCCAAAAATATCATGTCTGGTATGTTGCAATCTGTCTTTGTCAACCCCTAGTGCCGTTACCGATATTCGCCACCGAAAGCTGCTGGTGTGCCATGCGTCCCGGGTTATCATGGTAACAACCAAGATCCTCAATTCCTCTTCAGCGAGGCGGAGAAAATTGGTTAGTCCTCATTGGATCAGTGGGCGGTGTACCTGGCTTGGTTCAAATGCGATTTCTTCTCAGCTTTCCCTGTTTTGATCAAGGCCATTCATGGCGGAGGTGGCAAAGGCATGCGTGTCGTGTCGACACCCTCCGAATTCATGGATGCCCTGGAATCGGCGAAACGCGAGTCTTTGAAGGCTTTCGGCGATGCAAATGTCCTCATTGAGAAGTATATCGAACACCCGAGACACGTGGAAGTGCAAGTATTTGCAGATACGTTGGGTGGAGTGGTTAGTCTTTGGGAGCGAGATTGCTCTGTGCAAAGACGTAACCAGAAGATCATCGAGGAGGTATGATATACTTGAATCCCGCAGCGAACGATAATCTCACGATGCGTGTTTCGTAGGCCCCTGCACCAGGCCTTTCGCCTGAACTTCGCGCGGACTTGTCCGAGAAGGCTGTCGCTGCTGCAAGAGCGGTGAACTATGTGGGGGCGGGTACTGTAGAATTCATTTTTGATAACGATACCCGGAAGTTCTTCTTCATGGAGATGCGAGTGTCCCTGTAAGTTTGGCGATATGAATTCGAGCTAACGCCCGACGACAGGAACACCCGATTACAAGTTGAACATCCTGTCACAGAAATGATCACTGGCCTTGATCTAGTAGAATGGCAACTCGAGGTAATGTTACAATACATGCTGATGCTGTTTCATCCTGACTGACGTATGCGACAGGTTGCGGCTGGAAACCCCCTTCCTCTCACTCAGTCCTCTATCCCTCTCGTCGGGCACGCTTTTGAGGCACGAATTTACGCGGAGAACCCCCGAAATAATTTCCTTCCCGACTCGGGACGGCTCTTATACCTGTCCACACCTACTCCGACGCACGTCTTTGCACCTCCACTGCCACCTTGCTCTACGGAGTCGGCCGAGCCTTCACGTCGTGTACCCGATACATCTACCGCGGTTACCCCATCACTTCGACTTGAGCAAGGTTTCACTGAAGGTGCTCAGATCGGCGTGTTTTATGACCCTATGATCGCTAAACTTGTAGTCCACGGACGCGATCGAACCGAGGCCTTGAGAATGCTCAGGCGAGGGCTTGAAAAATATAAAGTAGTTGGCGTGTCTACCAATATCGAATTTCTAAGAACGCTCGTAGGCAACAACGCGTTCATCGAAGGGGATGTCGAGACGGGATTCATCAAGAAACACTATTCAGAGTTGTTCCCCCCGATTTCGGATCCCTCCCCAGAACTATTGGCACAGGCTGCGCTGTATGTCGTCCTTCGAGATCAAACGGTTCCATCGGCCCTTGAAAGCCCATGGACATCTCTCGGCGCCCGACGATTCGGTGGGAATGTCCATGAGCGCACCGTCACGCTATCCAAGGACGAGACTTCCGCTGTCCATATCAACGTCACCATCAGATACACCTCTCCCGGTCACTTTGACATTACCGTGGACGGCTCGCCGCCGACGACTATCAAGTCGGTCTCTGCTCGTCTCACCTCCCCGATAACGCTAGCGGCATTCTCGACGAAGACGACTATCGTGTCGCAATCTCCACCGCCTGTCATGCCGGCATCTACCTCTCCAAATGCGATGGAACGACTGCACCTCTTTGCCGCGGACGGGACCAAAACGGCGCTTACGCTGCCCCCTCCTGCTTGGCAATTGTCATTGGGAGGAGACGTTCTGGCCGCGCACAAGGGCGCACTGCGTGCACCCATGCCAAGTCTAGTCGTCGAGGTGCGCGTGAGTCCAGGGCAGCGCGTCGACAAGGGCCAAGCGATGGTCGTATTGGAGAGTATGAAGACGGAGACGGTGTTGAGAGCCGAGGTGGCAGGCGTCGTCAAGGCTGTTGGCTGTGCCAAGGGTGAGATGGTGGAAGAGGGGAGGGAGTTGGTGGATATCGAGGAGGATGCGGCGGAAGGGCAGTGAGCTCTTTTCGTCTCGCCAGTCGATATGGGTACCGAGTGTACTACGACGGAATTTCATAAGCAAACCACTTGTAAACGCGTGTAGCCAGCCAGATGTATATGGTTTGCTGATGCTGTACACCACCACCTGTTCACCCGATTTCTACAGCCTACTTCAGATCCCCCGAGATGCATCCCCCAACGACGTCAAGATCGCCTACCATCGGACCCTCTTGCGTTTCCATCCCGACAAACAGTCACAGTCCCGACCCCGTCATCACGTCATCGACGCCGCAAACGTGAGCGCAGATCCATCACCACCACCGCCCGAGGAAACATCGGTCGACGTGGCGCTGTTGAAGGAGGCGTACAGGACGTTGTCGGACGCCAGTTTACGCGCGGCGTATGATGCTTCGCTGAAGCGGGAAGAACGCGCGCGATCGCACGGTCCGAGACCGGCACAGGTCGTCTCACTCGAGGAGTTCACCGCAGCCGAAGCAGAATCGGCTGCGGACACGGGCATGGGGGAAGCGGATGCGGCGCAGGAGTGGTGGCATGGCTGTCGGTGTGGTGGTACGTACCGCATTATGCAAGACGATCTAGAAAACGGGACGCATCTCGTTGGCTGTGAGAGTTGTTCGGAGGTGATCTGGGTTGGGTACGAGGAGGCGCCGGTGATGGAGGACGAGGGGGGGTGATTCTATGTGATTGTGAACTTCTTTATGGCCACTTGCTCGTCCGGTTCAGCGATGCTCGTACTTATGGCGACATTTTCTGCACGCTACTCTACAACACGCTGCATAGATACTGTTGCTCTCACATTTCCAACACGGTCCACGAGAAAAAATCATCACAACCCCTTGACAACCCCATATACCTCAGTCAACGTCCATAGCCTCACCGGAGCCCGACGAAGACGAAAATTCCACCTCCGAGGGCTCTTCGATCGGGTTTCTTTTCTCCCAAGCCTTGTAAAATGTCTCGCGGAACTCGCGTGCGATCGCTACCGAAACTAACCATGGGACTGCGTTCCCAATCTGCCGGTGCATCTGGTTTGACTGAGCTCGACATGATCGACCAAAGTGCTGTCTGAGGATACTCACGGTCACGACACGGTTTTGGTCAGCGTGGAACACAAAGTCGTCCGGGAAGCCTTGTGAACGGGCAAGTTCCCGAACCGTCACGATGCGTTTGCACTAAAACAACGAGTGAGCACAGACGCCATGCGTGACCAGGAATGAACATACATAGGGATGTATCACGCGACACTGCTTCGCTGTTGGGTCCACATTTGTGACTGTGGTTTGGAACCATCCGTCTTTCTGAACACGTCCGTAATATCCTGTGATCGCGTCAGATATCTGTCCTGGGCAGATGCTGGATGTTGCTTACCTACTCGATAGCCTCCCCTACCAGATGACGACGCAGGGTTTGCAAACTGGTATTGCCAAAGATGAGCTGGCAAACCTGTCCAAAACAAAATTAGCCAAGGGGAACCCAACGACAAAAAACTCCCTACTCCGAAAGTCTGCGTCAGGCTTGACAGGAATTTTGACAACTCTAAGCTCATTCAAAAATGGGGTCAGTTGTGTCACGCAAGCACTTGTAAGTGCCAGTACTTGCCTGTCCACCTTTTCACGATCATACGTGCGGGTGTACTGCTGGATGTCTCGTGTAGGCCGGCGGCGGCAGTGCTGTTGAAACCTCGTTCGTGGCTCGTGTTCGTACGGAACGTTACGTCCCTGATAGCCACACCATGGCTCATCTTCTTTACATTCCTTGATATGGTTCTCTTCCATCTGTCGTCTGCTGAGAACTTTTTCAGGCTCTTTCCTGCGAGAAGGCACATCAAGACAAGAAGGGCCTGTACGTAAGAGGACATGTCGTACCAGTCAAACTTGGGAAGGTCACTGATCGCATCGTGCACAGATACGTGGCGATGTGGTGCGACGCCAGGGAGTGTGGTTATCGGGTCAAGCGTAAGGTTCCCTGGAAATTTGAGTTCCAAGAGGTCGGTGGAAGGGAAATCATGCGTAGGCTGGGGTAATTGGGGTAATTCCAGATCGCGTTTGGCAGCTATCAGGAAGAACCGGACTCGGGTTTGTGGTGTTCCGTAGTGCGCGGCCTGAAGCAGTCCACACCTAACTTGGTACCTGTGTAGTGTCGACGTTATCGCTGTACCTGAACCAGAGGGAGCAGACTTACCCCATGTCGAGAAGTGCCGCCACGACGAATTTCAGGCCACCCAACGGGATGCCTCCCTTGACCGAATGCTTGCCTTCCTGACGTGCACGAAGGTTGTATTGCAGGAAGCCTCGGACATTTTCAAATATACAGTATGGAGGTTTGTAATGGTCAGCATAGGAAAGCGCGGTAAGAATCAGATTGCTCTTCCTATCGTTGGCTTTCTGATACATGTTTAAAGTAGAGTGAGGTTGGCTATCGACCAGTCAGCGAGATCCAAATAGGTAACTTGAAGCCTTACCAAGGAAAACCCGCGATAAGACAGTCGATGTCGCCGGGCTTCGGAGGTGGAGGTAGTTGGTGGCCTTCGATGGACTGTAGCGGTTCAGGACTTTTGTTTTCGTGGGTCAAGATCGCATGACGGAGGACTAGATTGCAGCACTGATTGTAGACTTTGACGTCGGGTGAAGCATTCTTCCTGGAAAACAGATTCTGGACAAGCCCGATAGTCCAAAATATCAACCCTTACCGCAGTGTCTTCGCCGCGCTTGGAGAGATCTCCACAGCATGCGTCAGTTTGAAACAGCCGACATCTTCCATGGCCAGAGCGAATGCGCCTGTTCCGCCAAACGGATCAAGGACGCGCAAGGGCGCTTCTTTCTTCAAGAACTCTTTCATCCCTTTCACCTTCTTGAAGCTTTGCTTCATACACATGCGACAGATGGGGAGGTCATGCCAACACATCCGACGCTTCGTGTTCCAATCATCCGCGTCGGTGAACGACTGAAAATGATATTTGACGTAGAAGTGGCGGGGAGACATCTCCAGCCATTGGTCGGGCATGTCTTCTTTGATCATCACATAGCATATATCGATCAAGTCGTCGATATCCACCGTCGTCTCAACATTGGTGTAAAATAGGTGTCTCTAAATGCGACGATATGAACGAGGAGCTAGATTCACAAGCATACAAACCTACCTCGTCCTTGAGTATCCTTTCAGGTCGACTCCCAAGCTTGTCTGTGCGTCCAAAAAGTCGGACTTGGACTTGGTCGTTACCATGCCCGCGATGGTGGTCAAATCTTATGATGTGGCCGATATGGCACGGTCCCTCGTCCGCTTTGATGAGAACAAAGTCATCCAAATGATAGTCGACTCCACACGATCGTACGCCAAGATGTATTTTCGTTGGCCCCTTGTCTTCATCAAACTTTTTCTCTACCTCGCATGCGGGACAATAGTTCGGTGGCGCCCCTTGCGCGGCGGCGGCCATCGCATCCACGTCAGTATTCGTGAATGTCCCCTCGTGTTCCTCCCACGTATACCTGGATCTCACCGTCAGAGATAACGGACCGCGGCTATATGGCCCATACCTGTAAAAGTAGTCATGCGGCTTGATATCTGCGAGGGATTGATCGGGCTTGATGTGATGTGCTTCGACTTTGCCGATGATGTGTTTTAGTGACTGCGTATCACATGCGTTGGTCAAAAACAGCTCCTGGGTGTGACCCAGCTCTTGAAGGATCGTCTTGGAACTGTGCTGGAACCATTGAACGTGGACAGTCTCGTACACTTCGTGCATATACATGATCTTGGCAAACCTGGCCAAAACTTGAATGAGAAAGTTGCTAGAAATGCAATAGTGCTTTACCAGAAATGATCGGCAAGAGTGTCTGTGGGTGGGAGATTATTAGGGTTCGGCGGAGGACCTTCCCCTGGATAAAAGAGGATAGTGTCTCCCTTCTAGCAAAGACAATCTCCCCTCAGCCTATGCAAAAGCAAAGCGGACCTATGTCCCCACCTCATACTTCACACCGTCTATCAGTATATGCTTGAGCCAGCGCGAGTGTCCTATCCTTTGATCGGGTCGAAACTGGATAAGCCGGCGGGTTTGAGTGCGCATCAAGAACCCCTGAAGCCGGAGGGCAAGGTCATTCTTCGGTATTTCAGGCTCGGCTCGACGAGGCCCAACGACCTGCAGCACTTCTCTGAATAACGTTTTGGCCATTTGGGCAATCCGCGGGGTCACGTGGGTGGGTATCTTTGCGCGAAGTACTGCCAAGTCAAGGTTTCCCCTGTAATCCGGGTCGAGCTGGAAGTCACGCATCGACAACCGTTGTTCTGCTTCCTTCCTCTTGCCTACGGGCTTGAATATGACAGGAGCGGTGTGAGTAAGAAGGTACTTGATGACGTTGGATCCTCGGAGGGTGTCGGCACGTGGGATAGTCTCGAGGATTGTACGTAGCTTCTGACGCGTGACCTAGGACAATGATCAATGGGTCGTTCTTCGGGATGACACAAACTCACATCGTCCCATAGCTCGCGCTCAGTCAGAGGTTGACCAAGGACCTCAATGCGGCTGTATTCCCGAAAGAAGTCAGAAAATTCTTGGTTTGGATCACCAATAGCGGACGATATCACGAATCGCAATATCGTCTGCAGTCTCCAGAAAGGACGGAAATGGTTTCGATATCTCTTGGATGGATTCAGCACATCGAGTTCATAGACGGCATGGTTCGTTTCGACATAGAACGGGCTGTTTCACTTCAGTGTGTGCCACATGTCTCTTTCCAGAAGATCGCATACCTGTTCGTTTCCCAATACCTCGTAAAGAAGCGGAGGATGCGCGACATGCGGATGTACTGGCGGTCAGCCTCTTCATCAAGGCCATCCTCTTGGCCTTCATCCTCGTCTATGTCATATCTCGCGACAATGAAACCGGCGCCGAGAACGTGATGATTGCCACCCGTACCCTCGTCGAGGAGGTCGAGTGAGACCATGCTCATGTCGTCAGCATTGAAGAAAGTAAAATGAGACAGAAGGCGCGTCCGCTTCCTGTCGTCATCAGGCGGGTCTTGTTCTTCACCAAAAACTAGAAGATCCTGGGTCTCCAAGATCTCGTACGACCGTGGTTCGTATTTCCGTACTTAGGGGGGTCAGAACCCGAATGCCACAATGTTGAAAAGGACTGGTCTCCTCACCAGGCGGCGGGGCCGTATCGAGGTTGCGACGTTTCGCATTCTATGGTGAGTAGCTAGCGGTCAGCGCGACTGAGTGGAAGACGGTGCAAGCACGCACCCTGGAATCATCTCCATCGCC
>JBBPOB010000184.1:0-24802 GCA_038091275.1 Tylopilus subfusipes
CCAAAGATGCTGTGGAGGCCACTCAATTCATCAATTCCATCATTTATACTCCTGTCTGCTCACAGACTATTAGAAATACCCTCAAGGAAGCCTCTTTGAAGGCTGTGGTGAAGAAGAAAAAGCCCTTGCTTTTTAGTGGTCATAAAAAGAGAAGGCTAGCCTTTGCTCTCAAGTACCAGCATTGGACTGTGGAGGACTGGAAGAGAGTTATATGGTCAGATGAGACCAAAATCAATAGGATTGGGTCAGATAGGCAAGAGTATGTGTGGAAAAAGAAGGAAGAGGGGTTGATTACTAGAAAGATCAAAGGTACAGTCAAGTTTGAAGAAGGTTCACTGATGGTATGAGGCTACATAGGATGGAATGGAGTGGGGGTTTTGAGTGAAATGGAGGGAAGCATGGATGCTGAGCAGTATGTGGCAATTTTGGAGCAGGGGTTGCTGCAAAGTATGGAGGAATCTGGAATTCCAGAAGATGATATTATCTTTCAACAAGATAATGACCCCAAGCATACCTCTAGAACAGCCCAAATATGGTTTGAGGAGCAGGGGATTAAGCTTCTGGATTGTTCTGCACAATCTCCAGACCTTAATCCTGTTGAACATACCTGGAATCACCTCAAGAGATGCCTCTCAGCTTATGAGAGTGCTCCTACAGGAGTTCATCAACTATGGGAAAGGGCAGGGGGGAGTGGGGGAAGATTTCTGTGGAACAGTGTCAGAAATGGATAGAAAGCATGCATAGAAGGATTGAAGCAGTTATCAAGGCCAAAGGAGGTCATACCAAGTACTAGCTATCCAGATTTATATAAAGTCAAAAAACTGTCTGAATGAGCCATAATTTTGAAATGACTGTTATTTCATCAAATCATATCCAAATCCCTTGACCCTTATGCCAATAGAAAGCTAAGAGTAAGTACTTTACTTCATACACTCATGTCTTAGGGTTTGAATTAGGGGTTATTGGGGATTATTGTGTTTAGTGCAAAACATGCAAATATGTGGACAGTTTTTTGAGTCACTGTATATCTTGGGCCTCTCAGAGACAAAAGACTATCTCTCTGTCATCAACCAAAGCAGAGTATAAAGCCATGTCAGAAACAGCAAGACAAGTATCCTGGTTAAGATCACTATTTAAGGAGATTGAATTTGATATTCCAAAAATTCCTTTATTTTGTAATAACCAAGGAGCTATTTTCTTGGCTACAAATCCAGCAGTTAAAGTTTGGTCAAAATGCATTAACTTTCTGAACATTACATTTGGGAATGTGTTAATAATATAGAAAAGATAGAACTTTTCTATATTGAAACTGTGAAACAACTAGCTGATCTTTTTACCAAGAATCTCTCACCAGATAGGTTTCAAACTCTTCATTCTGGGATTAAAATGATCTCATATTTGCAATCTTCATCACAAGGAGGAGTGTTGAGAATCACATGATTACTCTAGATTGTTCAATTTCTTATCTTCTTATCTCCAGGTCTAGAACATCATGTGATGATGATATAATAATAATTACTCTTATTATACAGGATTAGTTAGCCAATGTTCCATCATGTTCCACTGTCAATTACTATACATAGGACAAACCTGTATTAGGTACATGGTCTGTGCACCATTCCTGTAGTATATAAACTGGGTCTTTACCTCAGTAATACACATATGGTTCTTGACCTCCTACAAGTTAGATCCACTACAACTTCTACTATCCACCATCTACATCTTGGTAAATACACTCAGTGAGTATTCCCACTAACTATGTTGGTGCTAGTGAAGCCATATTAGCTTCATTATGATCCAGTTACCTGGTCTGTACACACATGTATTCTGCATGGTAAACTAGACACAGGATATCATACATCTACCATCCACATGTACAAACCTTAGAATAGTATATAACGGCTCAGATGAATGACTGGACTCCCCAGTCTTGTTCACTTGGAGATTTCCCATTCTTCACTGTCTACTAATTCCTCACCCTGCTTGGTTCCTGCTAAGACTATCAGCTCTTCAGTGAGTCTGGTCATTTCAGCTATAGTGGTGTTAAGGTGACAAGAGGTGAAAGGGAGAGTTGATCCCACTGGTAGAATTGTCTAAGGATTGGAAAAGGGTAACGCCTCCAAACAAACTGTGATGATTACTAAGCAACATGTGGTGAGGTTGAATGGCAAATCCATTCCCGATGACCTATTCAGACTATTCAGCAAGAGAAATGTATCATAAAGTACATATAACAGTAATAGGGTAATTATTGATAGTTAAGATGTATTAGAAAAAAATATTAGAAGTATTGTTGAATGATATGATAACACCAATCACTCCTCATTATCAGAGTCTCCTTTCTCTTCTTGTTATGACTCTGATGATCCCCCTGGGGCCGATTCACCACAAATATAGCATTTGATAGCCTCCTGAAGGATTCTAGCTTTCCCTTCCTTTTTCTTTGGCACATCTCTGGCTGCAGGAATGAGTGTATCAAACTGCCAGTGCCATCTGATCTGGAGGTCAATCTCAGTGATGCACAGCTTTGGAACATTCTCAACATTCATGCATATATCGAGTTTTTCGAGTTTTGCACAAGATGCCTCCTTGCGCTCCTTCTGGCACACATCCAGCTCCTTGTTCCTTTGTGCAACTGCCTTATCATATTCAACTTGTGCTTTTCACCGCAAGTGTTCATCTCCACAGACATCAATTGCATGAGCTCATGAGTGGAGGTTTTTGTGTGCATCTGAACCCATAATAGTGGCGACATAGGAACTTGTGTTCGGCTATTCACAGAACCCTCTACCTGAATGCCCATTGCATTGGCAATGACCTCAATGGCTGAATTGACACTGGCTATTGGGATGTCCAGCTTTGCAACAAGATTGTGCACCACAGCCTGTGATGTTTCTGTGAAGATTCCACCTTCCTTGAGGTAAAAGGAAGGTTTAGGGGCCAAAGTATCACCACTATTCAAGACCTCCCAACTCGCAGCACTTCCATGCTTCTTGGATGCATCAGCACGTGCTAGGCGCATTGATAACGCATGGTTTTGCCTTGTAAGTACTTTGCTACATGTTTGGACGACATCAAGACTGACAGCTCTACTGTCATGCTCTGCTTTCAGCACCTTGCATCACTCCTTCAAAGAATCAACAACCTTGTCCTGATGTATGGACCGCTTGCGCTCACTTCAATACCGTCTCTCGTAGGTGTTTGCTCATTCCTTTTGATCTTTAAAGTGCTTTCTGAGCCACTTGACAGAGTGCATTTCAGCCTGAGCAGAGCGTACAAGAGCAGGCCCAGGAGCTTGAGCAGGGGGAGTATTTTCTTTTCAGACAGCATTCAGACAAGCTATTTGAGCTTTCTGTTTTCTTAACTGCCTTTTTGATGATCCCCAGCAGTCACTCTTGGCATGAGGGGTCCACATTGGCAAGCATCGCATCAACTAATGTGTCGAGATGTGTCTGTGGGCCGCACTCATTGGCTTAGTCAGCATGGACCCAGCACAATGGATGTTTGCCCCATTGCACAACTAACGTGCCTTTCCTGGTGGAGGTTTCTACATCAGAAAGCATGTTTCTTGATGTTCTGCTTGTAATCTTCATCAAAAAAATGAATAACTCACAACAGAAGTGTTATTTCACAAATGTATTGCCTCAACTATTGCGTTTTTGTGAGATATTTCACATACATTACAACTAAATTAATATTTGAAGCCTATGTCCCCATACAAACCTTTTGCAATTCGTGGATCCTGAGTGTGCCAATGTCATTGGACATCTCTTGCCCCTATGAGAAATGTATGGGTGGAGTTCAAATTTGGCAGAGCATTGCCCTTCCCCATAGGAATATCATTATGTGTGACCATTTGATCCTAGCACTTTTAGACTGGGAAATAGCCATGGCAGATGGGGTATCAGAGGCAGTGGCAGTGGGCATGCATTGGCTCAAAGTGGATGGGCCATAGACAGTATTAAAAGATAATACATTGGGAGTGGGAACAGAGTTGCTGCTGATTGCATTGATCTGATTATTGATATGACCACTGGCAGCACCTGATGCCCCAGAGGTACTGTGATATGCCCAACCCCTGTTGCCCAACCCTTGGAAAAGATCTTGTTCATAAGGTTGAAGTACTCCCAACCTTTATTGTGAAATGACTTCATCTTCTCATGGCTCTGCTGTAAATCAACTACATGACCAGATATATGAGATGACAACTCACCTTTCCACAACACCATTCATTGAATACCTTGGCTGATGGATTATCATTATCACATATATCAGCACCATTGATACCATTATAGTGAACACCTAAGAGACCAGACCACTTCTTGATTACTCTATAGATTGCTTTCTCTGTCCTTTGGTTTGCCAGATACATGATATTCCTTGATGTGTTCAGCTGCTGCAGAGAAAATAGTGTTCTTGAAGCTGCCCTCACCTCAGTGGACATTCTGATGTTTGTGGATATATTTCATCATTTTACTGACCTCAATGTCTTCCCATTTGGCTCTTGTGCTGGGATCCTATTAAGACATAAAGAAGACTTGGATGATTTTGAGTTGTTAAAGGATCATAAGAAGTTGGTCAGAAGTAGGGTATAGGGCTGAATGCAGCATTGTGAATTCACATATGTACAAGGCAAAGAAAGGTTCTTGAATATTTCAGTCTCCAGCTGAATGGCACCAAGCTTGCCATTGGTACAAAACAGGTATGAACCTTATTATACTTGTAGTAGGTTAGTAGCAATTGTGTCTATTTTGGCCCTAAAATCCAGAACAGGATGAAATCCAAGGTCAAAGTCCAGTATGTACTCATGTTTGATTTGTAAGTTCAGACTTTGGCTTAAACATGCCAGTGAATTGGAGACTGAAAGTACCTGTGTAGTTCTGGGACAGCTGGAGGATATTTGGAGATAGTCTGTGACAGTTGAAGGCCATTTAGACAGAACTAGCCAGTTGGAAACCTTACTAGGGGGTACTAGAAGAACTGGGACTCTGTCCAGATGAGGGTCAGTTTACTGATGTAGATTAGTACTGCTCTTCATATGCTAGTATGCCCCAACCACC
Organism: Tylopilus subfusipes; assembly: GCA_038091275.1. Classification (NCBI taxonomy): domain Eukaryota; kingdom Fungi; phylum Basidiomycota; class Agaricomycetes; order Boletales; family Boletaceae; genus Tylopilus; species Tylopilus subfusipes. The sequence continues at coordinate 5,061 of JBBPOB010000184.1, forward strand.
TCCTGCAATCCATCATCAAGTAATCAAGTGCATTCTGACACTAATTCAGTTTCTCCTCATGTCACTTACTAAACTCTTCATCCTCAATTCATGACCAGAAAGGCAACAGCCAATTCCATACCACACCTGTAGGAAATACTATGCTCAGTGGACTGTATAGTAGCCAACTATCTTGTATTCACCTGTAGGAAATACTATGCTACAAGTATAGGTGAGTATCAAGTAAGAAAAGTGTAAGTGGAGTGTCTCACCTTAGTGAACTGTATAGTAGCCAACTGAGGTGGGACAAGACCAGCCAAGTGGACATATACAGCACATAAATTAGGTAAGCACGAATAATAGACTATGCTATGGTGGAAATTCAACACTCCCCCTCAAATGGAGCAGAGTCCTAGTTCAGAAGTGAAATGTTTAGCTTTGATAGAAGGAAGGCTTTGGTAAGTGTATCAGTGACCATGTCCTCAGTTGGGCAATAAAGTAAATGAATGGAATCTTTATCAATAGTAAAACAGATGAAATGATATCTAATGTCAATATGCTTTGTGCATGTGTGGTAATTACTGTCCTTTGTTAAAGCGATGGCGGATTGATTGTTAGAGTAGAGAAGAGTGGGTGCCTTGAGTGGGCAGAAAAGTTCACCAATGAGGCAATGTAGCCAGATGATTTCCTTGGTGGTGTGGGTTGCAGCGACATATTTGGCCTCTGTGGTTGACAGCATAACAAGTTCCTGCTTCCTCAATGGCCATGAAATAGCTTCCCCATCAATGAGGAAAGTATGGCCTGAGATCATATGGCAATGTTCCTGTGACATGCCATCTGCATCTGCATACCAAGTGAGGCCTTTCTACTCCATCCCATAGGTCAGTGACCACTTCTTCATATCAACCAGATAGTAATATACTCACTTCAGCGCTTCCCAATGGGCTAGGCCCAGATTTTCAGTAAATTGTGCCAGCGTTAAGACAGCAAAGGCAATGTTGGGTTGGGTACCCACAGTGAGATACATGAGAGAGCTGAGAGCTAAGTGGCATGGGACCTGCTTCATAAAGGCAAAATCAGTGATTGACTTCATGGACTGACTTGTTGAGAGCTGGATGTGGAGGTCCATTGGGGTTGAGAGTGATTTTACATCTGTAAAATTATATTTGACCAATATGGCCTCAATAAACAGTTCCTGGGAGATGGACAGCATGTGCCAATCTCAGTTGTGGATCACCTTCATGCCGAGAAGCCAGTTGATAGATCCTAGATCTGTAATCTTGAAGCATGTACCAATCTTGGCTTTGAAGCTATGGACAAGCTCTCTCAAGCTGCCTGTGACCATGCAGTCATCGACATGGGAGGCAAGGAGTAGTATCTCATGGCCAATATAGGCTATGAAGACACCCCAGTCCACTTCAGTTTGATGGAACCTGAGAGTTTTCAATTTGTTGCAAAGATGCTGGTACCACTTCAGTGTGCCTTGCTTAGAACTGTAGAGGGTGACTTGTAGGTGAGCAACAACATTGTAGCCCAATTTCTGGAAGCCAGGTGGAAGTTCCATGTATATGACTTTATTGTCATTGAGTTTCCTGTTGAGGAATGTGCTGTGGAAGTTGAATACTTCAATCTCCCAGTCATGGCATGTGGCTAGAGCAAGAATGAGCTGGAAAGAGGCAAGATGAGTGATGGAGGCATAGGTTTCATAGTAGTTGACACCATAGACTTGGGTGAAACCATGTGTGACAAGATGAGTTTTGTACTTATCAATCTCACCTGCAGCATTCTTCTTTATCTTGAAGACCCACTTGCTATCAACAACATTTGTCCCTTTCAGTGGACAAGGTATGATGTCCCATGTGTAAGCTTTGGCAAGGCTCTTGAGTTTGGCATTGATTGCCTCTTTCCATCATAGCCAGTCAAGTTGCATGCATGCTTCAGTGATGGTCCTGGGTTTAAGCACCTCAGTATTGCAAGTTGCAGTGTGCATTGCATAAGTGACATGTTTGTTGTCTAAGTCCCATGCCACCACACTGACTGCTGCCTCAGCTTCACCACCACCTTGAGCCTCAATAGGCTGCATCCTATGCAGCAAAACAGATCCAGTCAATCACCCATTGGTTGTGCCAAGACCATCATGGAGCACATGCATATATGGCAATGCTATCCATTGATGGGACAAATGGTAAACAGTAGGTCCTTTGAGGTTATTAAAGGCCTCACACAATTTGTCTAGGTTATCTGAGGGGCTTTTCAGGCATGCATGGACATTGGGTTCACAGTTATTGGGTGCTGGGGAGTTGGAATATTTGGTGGGGACCTCCAGTAAGTTCTCAACTTCCTGTTTACTGTTATTGGGCTGATCACACCTTGCAGGATTCTCTTCTCGATTCTCCCCCTTGATCTGCACAGTGGCAGATGGCTTATTGGCACCATCACATTGTACAGTACATCCATTTTTGCACTGCAATGTGTTGTCTGACATGCCACCTATATTGACTAGGCCTTCCTCACATCAATCAAACATCACATTGCATTCAATGATGACCTGGCCATTGGAAAAAATCTGGTGCATGTCACTTTCACCATCAAAACCAACCCAATGGCTGTCTTGAGCTCATTTGTTGAGTTTTGAGCCATTCACATTGTGTACCCATATATGGGCACCCCATTCAGGTATGTCTCATAGGTTTGGCTTCTTTTCTGTTAGTAATTCATAGGGGGTCTTGTCATTTAGAACACATGAAGCTGATTGGTTCTTTACCCATATGATGTGTATCAGACCCTCACCCCAGAGTTTTTTTTTGAGGCCATTGCTGTGGCTGACTGTGCATATGCACTCCATTAATGTACAGTTTAGCTGTTCAGTGATGCCATTATGCTGTGGGGTGTCATATGTTGTCACCTTTCATTCAGTACTCTTGGACTTCAGGTGAGCCGTAAATTCTTTGCTCAGGTACTTGCTGCTTTGATCTGATTGCACATGCTTAATTTTAGCATCATGCTATGTTTTCACCCATGCTGACCTGCATGCAATCAATAACATGCTGAGTCATAAGTGTTTCATTTAATTCTTACTCTATCTACTACTCAAATATCCATATCACTCTTATGCCTAGTAGACTATCATGAAGTCTACCCAAGTACCAAGTTTCATTGGACTAGCCTTAGTTCTTCAAGAGATATTAATGAGTTCCTAATGATTGATTTCATTACTACACTAGTTACAAACCATAGATACAATTACCACTAAATCTTGTAGATGGCACAGCTTCAGAACTGTACAGCTTAATCACATGATCATTGCTTTGCTTTGGGTGCTGCCAAAATTGCCATGCAGACACAGCATTAGTCATAATCATAATTCTCATGAGCCACAATCTTCCACATTCAGCTAACTTAGACAAAGTGCTTGAATGCCTGTGAGAACCTGGTTACCATGAATGGAAGTACAGTCATGCACAGCCTGCATGAGTCACAATGAGTAAGTATGAGTCATATCTATTAATAGACTACAGAACCCTCCAATAGCAAATTGGACTCAAACTCTGAAGACTGTTTTGAAAGCCATCATAGCCATCTGTAAAATAGCATATAAGGAGGGCAGATTTGCATGCAAGAGTCAGGATCCCCACCTCAGGTACATACATAAACAGGTCAATCCTCACATCAGACTCAAACAAAGAGTCCAGATAAGAGCAATCATATAGCTCTTACATATATGATAGCTAGAACTCAGCAGAAAACTACTACCAGATTAGGGAAACACAGCCTCTCTCATCAGAAAGGCACCCCTGATCACATAATCAATACTTACTAGGTAGCCACTACAGTAGAAAGACAACCATAACCTAGACAAATTGAGCCTAGAAATATCTAGTACCTGTACTGATCTTGTATTAAATCAAGCACTCCAGTCAATCAATAAAGAGTTTATCATCTAAACCCTATTGTGTGTGTACTGAGTGACTTATAAGGGAATTTCCCACAACATGACCAAGTAGTTAGTCAGCCAACTCTAGGCCAGGCCTATTGTTGAAATAGCTAGTAATAATTATAAATCAGATCTGTACACCACAACAGCAGTAAACAGACCATTACCTTTAGTATCTAATATTACCACATCTGACAACCTTTCATAGTAAGCCAAGAACAGCTTACATATTCTTTTCCTTTCTAGGCAAACCAAGCCAGGAAGCCATTCATATTAGCTAGTTAAATGTAGATTAGCATCAAGCTTAGCCCTCATTAGGTAGATTAGACTAGATCCCTTAGCTAGAACAGTAGCCAACCATGATCCCTATAAGTACTATTGCTTGGGATAAGGAAGAACAACTGGGGATCCAATTGACTAAAGTTTTCTTACTTATTCTTTAGATATAGCATAGCCTTGTCTATTATCTGATCTGGTAGATATAGTTGTCTTATCACCAGCTCACAGATTGGGCCTGGAGGGATTGATCAGCATAGAGATTTCTCTAGCATTTCTATAGATTATATTCCTGAATGAATGAAAATACTTTGTATGCCTTGTAGGCATTGAACATGTCAGACTTTGCTGTGAGAAGGGTGACATGTGTGTACTGGATGAAATCATTGGTGAATGTTGCATAGTATGACTTGTGGCCTGGCGTTTAGACTGGTGTGGGTCCCTAGACATCACTGTGGACCTCATTGCTGAAGTGCTTGCAATGCTGAGGTTCGTGGATCTTCCCAATAGGTTTGTAAGTTGCTTTCACATTCTTGCATGACTTGCACTGACCTATTGTCTCATGCACACAGTCAAGCTTTATGCCCTCAACCATCCCTTTTGACAACATCTTCCAAATCATGGTGGGGCTGATATGTGATAAACAGCAGTGTAGCTCTTCCATGATGAGCATTTGTACAGTTTGGGCAGCACTAGCAAAGGCTTTCAACTAGTGTTTGACATGATATAACCCATTACTGACTTCAACTTCTCCCACCAGTTTCTTATAATGATTGAAGATGTGACAAATGGAGTCATGGAAGAGTGCCAAGTAACAGCTGCAGTAAGTTTGCTGATCAATATGAGAGTAACACCCATTGATGGTGCATACAGTACATCTTTTAACAGTATATGAGTGGATTTATTGCTGTTGGGGACTTCAATATAGATGTCACATCATCTGACAGCCTGGAAGGTATGTTTGTCTGCTGTGCTGATTAGTCTAGGGGGGATGGTCTCAAATCTGATGAATTGGTCACAGAAGGGGGAAAAATGCTGTAAGTTGCCACTATTGTATAACTCAGCAACAGACGAGCAAGCAAGCATTGCAAAGGGAAGAGTCATTGTGGCTTCAATTTCTTCAACTGTGGCAGCTTCAGCTAACCATACACTATCAGGTTCTGATGTCACAGTTGTCACAGCCATGTTGGCTTGCATGGTCTTTTTCATGTCTGCCTTTGACTTCTTTCCTCACAGTTTCCAGTGATTTGGAGCCTGGTCATGCTTGCCACTGCCTTCCTCCCAGCAACTATCTGCTTTGTGGACTTCCCATCTGCAGTTTCCACAAGTGCCAGTACACTTTTTGATATGGTGGTTCCCTTTCTTTCCTTTGGCTAAGAACACTACATCATCATCTTTCAACTTGAATTTAGGGCCTTTCTGGATAGAGAGACAATCATATTTATTGAGGACTCGAGAAATAAGCTGATGTGAGGTAAGTTGGCAGTTTAGCAGTCTCATATTTGTCAAGATAGAGGTTAAAATGGGATTATAGGAAGTGGGGAGCGATGAGAAGATCATGTTGAAGTAATTCTTGTTGAAGACAGGCTCTTCCATGCAGGTGAGCTCCTCACACAGTGTCATCATTTTGTCAATGTGCACATGCACATCACCACTGTCTTTGAGCTTCAACTTGCCAAGTTGATGACACCTCTCAATGCTGACAGCTACAGACCAGTCCTCAAAGAGTTTGCAGAGTGCTGCAAAGTATTCTGTGCCCATTGCTTTTGAGTTAAGGTGAATGTATAGTGAGTTGGGAATGAAGGAGCTGATGTAGTGTTTAACAGCAGAATCCTTCTCATCCCAGTCCTTGCAAGCTTTCTCATAGTCATCTATCTCTTGCTGTTCTTCTGCTGTGGTAGCTATCCACACAGGTGAACACCCGTCAGCTGGGTTTGTAGGAACCAGTGCTGTGCCATGAAGATATTTATTCAACCATTTTACACCCAGGGCATTTTCCAACTTGGTTTTCCATGTTGGCCAGTTTTTCCTAGTGGTGTCAAGTTTCAGAATCTTTGAGTCATCTCTTATAGTAGAGGACATTGTTTAGCATGAATGGAGAAGCTTTTACAACAATGAAGAAAGTTTGTTCCTTGGTTTGGTTATGAAGCAGCAGGGCTCATAACCTGTAGGAAATACTATGCTTAGTGGACTGTATAGTAGCCAACTATCTTGTATTCACCTGTAGAAAATACTATGCTACAAGTATAGATAAGTATTAAGTAAGAAAAGTGTAAGTGGAGTGTCTCACCTCAGTGATAGTAGCCAGCTGAGGTGGGATGAGACCAGCCAAGCAGACATATACAGCATGTAGATTAGGTAAGCACAAATAATAGCCTATGCTATGGTGGAAATTCAACAACACCTCCATCCTGTCTGGCCATCAGTGGGTACTCAAATTAATCACAGGCCATTCTAATTGGATCTGTTCTGAACTTGGTGTTTGGAAGAAGGTTTTCTTACACCTTCTTCTTGAACTTCATCAAGCAGGACATGTCAACTCAAGGCATGTCACACTAGAAGAACAAGTCACAATCTTTCTATACACTTGTGTGACTGGCCTGATGGTGCACCATATAGGTGAGCACTTCCACCACTCTGGTAGCACAATTTTATGGTGATCTTCTCCATTGTATTTTATTTCAGTTAAAATTCTGATTTATTTAGCAGGTATTTCAAGAAAATGCTTGATATCCTTGCATTCCCACCCCTCTACATCACATACATCCATTTTCCAGTTGAAAACACCATTTCCATGAAGATTTGATGCAATCCAAGGTTTTATCCCTATTTCTGCAGTGCAATCAGTGCCATTAATGACTCCCATATCCCTGCCACCCCCCCTGACCATCTCCACTCAGCATACCACAATCACAAAGATTTCTTATCACAGATTGCCCTGTTCATAACTGATTTCAACCTTAAATTCATTTACATGCTCACTGGATAGGAAGAATCTGCTTTGGATGCACAGGTATACAATGACACAACCTCCACTGATCTCTAAATTCCTGCCAGAAAATACTTACTCACTGGCACTGGTTATGTGCAAAGCTTGCAGCTACTTGTCCCATATTGAGACATACAATACCATCTTGCAGAGTGAAGACAAGTGGCCATTTGATATATAAATCCCATAGCACCTGCATGTGTGTAATAACTACTTCTTCTACAGTCCTCAAACTAAAGAAGACCCATTTAGTTGAGAAAATCCTGGGAATTCTCAAATACCACTTCTGAATCCTTCTGCTTCTGCTCACATTTTCACTTGAAGTTCAGTCCAAAATCCCAGCTGCTTTGTGTGTACTCCACAACTTCATTCACACACATGATCCATTGAACAATGACAACAATGAATCTGATCTCACTGATGAGCAGGATGATGGTGACAATGATTATGGGGCTGCCAAGCCTGAGAATGTGAAGGGGGAAAGTCAGAATGACATGGTTTGTGAGATACATGATTGCATTGCAGATGTGATGTGGACTGACTACCTGGACTTGTGGAGGCACTGACTGCTTCTTTGATCAGATACTGGTTGATCAGACACAGACAAGGGCAGTAGTACATACAATGATGATTAGATTTACATGTACATTGACATACATCTACCACTACAGGAACAATGGCATACATGTCCAAAACATGTGAGATCAACCTTTCAACATGCTAGGATCAGCAGAGGGGCTGGCAGGGCCTGTGGAATTCAGCATACAGTACATTGCATACAAATGCTCAACATATTCACAATACTTGCTGTCCTTGAAAGAAAGGAAGACAGATGCTTTCTTGACATTCTTTTTATTAGCAAAAAATTCCCCAAGTGCAATTAGCTTCTAGGGATTGTTCACAAAGCTGGGAATAAGATACAGTACCTTTGAGGCATTGTGCACAATGGTCAGTTTGTTCCAGAATGTGGAAAAAGGATATTGTGCAAGCCACTGATTGTATTCTGTACCAAGTTGATCATGATCAACTGGTTGCATTGTTCTACTACTCAAGCCTGTGCAGCTGATGGTCAGCTGTACTTGCTAGCATGGCTAGAAGGAATAGAAAACAATGTGCTTGCTAGAGGGAGAGGAGCTGAAAACAAAGGGGAAGTAGTGGGGGAGGTGATGTTGTCTTTGTCTGGGAAGACTGCTAAAAATGCTCATTTCTTGTCCACTGAATTAGTGAAAACAGAGGGAGAAGAGGTGGAAGGAGTAGTGTGGTGAGGGAGGGGAATGGAACTTGAATGGATGCTACTGCTGGCAGGAGGCTGAGTGGTAACCAACAATTGATGGGTTGCTGTGACTCTGACTGCTATGGCATGACTGGTAACAGTGGCATGACCAGGATCAGAAGTGAATGGTGGAGGCTGGATTGGGGGCTGCAATTAGTATCCTGCTACTGCCATTCCAAGAGGCATTCTGTGTCAACATGCCCTCCAGGAAGATCTACTCCATGGTCTTGAAGTGATCCCAGCCTTTGTTGCAAAAGTCCTTCATTTTTTATGGCCCTATAACAAGTTAGCTGCTACTGATAGACTGAATAGAATGTATAGAGTACTTACCTTTTTGCTTATCCAAGCATCAAAACCTTGGCCAACTCTATGTATTGTATGTTGGTGCCATTGCTATCATTGTAATGGACTCCTGACTTGTGGGTTCATGCCTTGATTACTGTATAATATTTTTGTATCTATTGTATGAGAAATCAACATTAGATCAGAAAGGAATTAGCATGTGACATACCACTTTGAATTTTCCTTCAATGATGTCAATATCCTTGGCCTTTTCTTAATAATTGCCTTCACTATTGACATAATGAGCACAACTATGCAAGGTTGATTTCTTGAATGCACCCTCACCTCACTCAGACTGATGCTCAAAGAGATAGTTCATCATCAGATTGATGTCATAATCTGCAGGACCCCTCCAAGTGTGCCTCTTGTCTGATTTTTGTTGTTGAGAGTGAGAAGTAATTGGGGTTTGGGGTTGTATGGCCAGCATAGTATGTACAAAAGAAGGTTTGTGAGATTTTAGTTTCTGACTCACTGGCATGTCCAAGCTGAAGCCTGAACTCATAAACCAATCACAAGTACACACTACATATCAAAGCCATGATAATGCAAATCAATTTGCACTTGCAATTTGCACAGCTACAACAACCTAATATTGGGTAAAAGTTAGCTTATGAGGTAGAATAGGGTCTATAGTCCATTTACAAAATCCCCCCCCCCTTTTTTTTCAGCAGAAGCTCACAACTGAGGCTGCATATGACCACAGCTTTTTCACCTGCTAAATATTGGCCTGGTCACACCCTGTCATGCTTACTTAATGACCATGCTGATCTGCCAAAGTGTTGGCACTGAGGCTTAAGGGTGGGTGATGATCAATAATCAATGAACAGTGCTTGATGAAATTCCATGTACAAATACAAAAAGAATACATATGATACATAAGAGTTGTCCTACTATATACCAGGTTATGCATGGCAAAACAGCAGAGAAGAATGTATACATATATGAAAGTATTGACCACTTGTCAAAATTGAGTGGTGTCAGGATGAAGAATCTGGGGTGAGGGGGATAGTAGAGGCCTTGGAGGTGTGATATAGTCCCCAGTAACCAGGTGTGTGTGAGCTGAGAGCCTTCAAGATTGTTGTCTTTGAATATAGCATATAGTGACCTCAAAAACCCTTTCTATACTAACCCCAACTGCAGTGTGCTTCACACACTGCCAGCCACTGTGGGAATTTCACTTAGCTTTGGTGGAGGGATAAATAGTACTCACTCTCAGCTATGGAATTTCCCTTTGGATCATGTGACTCCATTCACACACCATTGAGATATGACCATTTTAAAATAGCCATGTCATGAAAAGGGTTTTTGAGCTTTTGAAATGATGATTAGGATCACAGTCAAATCATTGATTGTTTGTCATTGTTTGTTAATAAAACAAGGATATACATGTAAATAGCATGTCTGAGTTTAAAAAAGTCTTCTTGATTCTTAACTACTATCATGATTAAATCCCTTTCTCTCACTTAGCAAAACACCATTCTTTCTCTACTTAATGCTGACCATTCTGGTGCAGCCATTGCCAAGCAAACTGGTGTAAGCCCTCCTGCTATATCCAAACTTCACTCCAAGAAGTGTTCTTCTCTTTTCAAAGCTATTGAAGGTCATCCTTCCAAGCTTTCTTCTGTCAACATTTACCATGCCTAGTATCTTATCATCTTTGGCAGAGCTGAAAATGCTGTCCAAGTGACTGAAGCTCTTACCAATATCATCAATGAGCCCCTCTCTGCCAATATAGTTCATCTTCACTTGAAGATATCTGGTATGAAGGCTGTGTTCAAGTCCAAACACCCCATTCTCTCTACTAGACATTGCAAGGCCTGCTTGGATTTTGCTTATACCCATAAGGATTGGACTATAGAGGACTGGAAGAAGGTAATATGGTCTAATGAGATGAAAATCAATTGCCTAGGGTCAGATGGGCATAAATGGACTTGGAAAAGGTCAGGTGAGGGGTTTAGTGATAGGCTGGTAAATGGGACCCTTAAGTCTGGAGGAGGTTCTCTGATGATGTGGGGCTGTATGACTTGGAAAGGAGTTGGATTTGCTTCCAAGATTGGTGGCAGGATGAATGGGGACCTCTACCTTCAGATTTTGAAGAATGAGCTTCAGCAAACACTAGAATATTATGGTTTCAATCCTTCTGATATCATTTTCCAGCAAGACAATGATTCTAAGCATGCCTGCAAGAAGGTCAAGCACTGGCTAGAGGAACAGGAATTTAGGACTATGATTTGGCCTGCGCAATCTCCTGACTCAAACCCTATAGAACATCTCTGGGGATGGCTTAAAAGGAGGCTTGCAAAACATGAAATCCCTCCTAATTGGATTCATGAGTTGTGGAATAGATCACGTTGATATAGGACTCTTGGGAGAGAAATATCATACGTGCTTGACAGATGAAGTGGGAGAGGATACCAGTTGAGGAGTGTTAGAAATTGATTGAGAGCATGCCTAGGAGGGTTTAGGCAGTGCTTAAAGCAAAAGAAGGCTATACAAAGTACCAATCATACCCAAATACCCTTGTCAATTCAAAAGCTCAAAAACCCTTTCCATAACATGGCTGTTTTAAAATTGTCTTCTGTGTCACTCAACTCTACCTGATATTGCTTTCTATGTATCTGCTTGCTGGTGAATAGTGCAACATAGTGCTTGTCCAATTGCAGGTGTTATTTGTCTGGGCTGTCAAAAAATGCATTAATATGCACAATGAGCTTATCACAGGCACCATCCTCAGATAGGTCAAGGGTCCAAGCAATATCACACAGTGATGGAAGCTTGTGAGTTTTGAGGAGTCCAGTAAATGAGATCTTGTCCTTGCCCTCACAAGTGCACTACAGCCATGTATTGAGTGCATCATCTAGTTGCTTCTGTTTACATTCATTTTCCTTTTTCAGCTTTGCTTCTCATGCAGCTTTCTGTCATTGTGCTTCAAGCTGACCTTCTTCAGTGCTGATGATATGTACTGGAACAAGAATGTTACAGGCTGAGTTAATTTCACATTGAGCTGGCCTTGCAAATGTTGGATGTGCATAGCAGCAAGGATAGCATGGGCCCTTGCTTCATCATGATGCTCTTGGGTGATTCTTGCTTCCTTCTCACCATGCTTGTGTTACAGTTCCACCTAACCCTTAGTTATTACTACACATTTTGTACACATTACTAACACTCTACTTTGTAATAAGTAGTGTAACTAACATTAGGATTCAAACCCTAGTTAGTGTGACTGACAAGTATCAGGCCAAGTATAACTGACATTAGATCATCACTAATTAGATCTACTTAAAATGACTTAAAATGAGTCATAGATAGTCACTCCCTTATCTGCCTCATGGATATTTCATCTCTATACACTATCTCTGCCTCATACCCCTATCTTGTCCTTATCCTCATCCTTATATACTCCTCATATACATTCCAACTTATCATAACTCATCTTTGTCCTCTAGGGTATGATCCTGCTATCTGGGCTGTACATACATGTATTCTATATGGTAGATAAGACATAGATCTACCATCCACATGTACAAACCTTAGAATAGTATATAAAGGCCCAGGTGAACAACTGGCTCCCCCTCAGTCTTGATTTCCCATTCTTCACTGTATGAGCACTGATTCCTTGCCCTGCTTGTTTCCTACTAGACTATCAGCTCTTTAGTGAGTCTGGTCATTTCAGCTTAAGCCTTGTTTGTAGCTTCACTATATGTGACTTGAGAACATCAAGCAATATTGAATCCATGTCACAATCCACTGGCACATCAAAATCATCAGCCTAGGAATTGAGACAGATGTGCAGTGGGTTGGATTGTTCAGCATGCTCAGAATGGATTGGAACAGGTTCCATGTTGGTCATTCTGTGGACTACAAGACAGTGGAAACATTGCAATGGCTGTGGCTGCAACTAAGAATCATCATCTGAGTGCTTGTCATCCAAGTCACTGGTAGATCCACTGTTGGATGAGATTGGATCAGCAAGAGGATATCCCTCTGGCAATTGAAGTTGTGATGATGAGGGAATGCTTGGAGCAAAGTCAGACCAGTTAAAGATATCTGGTAGGCATTTGGGGTTTCTGCTTTCATTTCCACCTATCCCAGACTTCTCTCATGCCTTGCATATTGTTGATTCCTTGAAGGCAGTGCTGCACACTAGAAGGTATTCATGCATGAGATCCACTATCTGAAGGCCTTTCCCTGGCTCAGCAAAAATTTCCTCACAATGGTGGTTCCAGGCATGTTTTAGAGAACCAAAGATTCCAATATCACATGGTTGCAGGCAATGTGTCATATGGGGTGAAAGTAGATACAAAATGATGTTGTTCACAATTGCAGCTTCAATCATCTCCTCCATGGTGTGGAAATTATCCCCATTATACATGAGAACAATGAAATGACCAAACTCACTAAAGAGCTGATAATCTAGCTTGAGGTCAAGAGGGATAAGGAATCAGTGTCCAGTGGAATGGGAAAACTCCAAAGTAAACAAGACTGGGGGAAGCCAATCATTTACCTGGGCCTTTATATACTATTCTAAGATTTCCACATGTGGATGGTAGATTTAAGATATCCTGTGTCCTGTCTACCATGCTGAATATATGTGCGTACAGCCTAGATAGCTGGATCATACCCTAGAGATTGAAGGGGAGTCATGGTGAGTCAGAATATACATGAGGAACACATGAGGACAAGCATGAGGATTGCATGAGGAGAAATAGGGGCATGAGGCAGAGATAGTGTATAGGGATGAAATACATGAGGTATTCATAAGGCTAATAAGGGAGTGACTATCTATGACTTATCCTAACTAGATATGATTAGTTGTGACTTGCTTTGAGTTGACTTTGAGTAGGTATGACTTATTAGTAGTAACTAGGTGTGACTCATCTAATGAGTACTAGGCACAACTCAGTAGTGAGTATTAGGCATAACTCATCCTAATAAGTTATTGAAGTAAAAGTGTATGAAATGTGTAGTGGCTACTAAGGATTAGGACAAATGTGACAAACAATCAGTTTTGACAGATCTGCATGAGCTTTGGCATTGCAGACAAAGCTTTTCATGAACCAATCATGGCAGATCTTTTCACTGGTCCAGTTATTCTCAGATGTTACAATGCTATAGTACAAACAATGTAATTTGAGCCAAGGCACCTTATTCTGAGAACAAGGATATTTACAGGATCCATTGAACTCAGGAGCATTGAACCATTGTTTAGAGTAGTGAGTTTCTGCAAATATGAAGCATGGCTTGACAGTTGATGTGCCATCAGCACAGACTGTCTCAATGACAGTAACAAGCTGTAGATCCTCATTTCTAAGTTTGTACCAGCTCTTGTCAGCACTTGAATACAGGAAAAGCTCACCATTACAGTTCTGTATATCTGGCTGGATTCCAATCTGGTCTGCATTGAAAATATCTTGGAGTGGGATCTTATTGTTGCTGAACAGTGCCTGTAGACTCTCAAAATGCTGGTTAACAATGGCATAATTGCATTGTTGGGCAGATTTTCATTTTGTGTCTAATTTGGGGTAGCCTAATGTGTAGTTAGTGTAGTTAGAATTGCACTGTATGAATCTCAGGCTAGGTTTTGTCCACAAAGGGCAGCAACCTTTGAAAAGATCATATACTTTGATAATGGTATTCCTACCATATCTAGAAACTTGACCCAATTCCAAAGTGTCTTCTCCTGTAGGGGACTGAGGAGCTGCTGTGTTATATGAGCTCTCAATGGCTGTGTCTTGCCTTGAAATCACAAGTTAACAGTATGGTAGAAAGCAGTGAGACCAAGCTCCTAATATGCAAAGGCAACACTTGGGTACTTCTTATTGTGAACACTGGAAATTGCTTTGTGGGTGCACCGTTCATGCTGCTCTGCCTTTACTTCCACCTGTTGGGATTGCACAGCCCTGGGCATGATGGATGATGGATATATAAAATGTGTATAGTATAGGAACTACCTGTGTTCATTGTGATGGGCTGAACTTGTAGAACTGGGTCTGTGTCACTCTGCAACTCATCTGCAACTTTGAAACAGAGTGGAGTTTCAATTGTTGCACTTGGAAAACCTTCTTTTCCTTATACAATGTGGCATAACTACTAGGACCCCAAAAAATCCTTGATAAAGGAAGAAGAATACCCATCAAGATCTTGTTACTATCAAACCCAAATCCACCCCAAACCTAAGCTTATACCAGCACAGAGGTTCTTAGCATCTGAAATGACCAGACTCACTGAAAAGCTGATAGTCTGAGCAAGCAACAAGTGGGGTAAGGAATCAGTGGACATTGGGAAATCTCCAAGTGAACAAGACTAGGGAGTCCAGTCATTCACCTTGACCTTTATATACTATTCTAAGATTTCTACATGTGAATGGTAGATCTACAATATCCTGTGTCTTATCTACCATGCAGAATACATGTGTGTATAGCCCAGATAGCTGGATCATACCCTAGGGGATGAAGGGGAGTTGCAGCAAGTCAGATATGTACATAAGCATAAGTATGAGAAGAGATAGGGGCATGAGGCAGAGATAGTGCATGGAGATGAAATACATGAGGCAATAAACAATATAACTATCTATGACTCATCCTGAATCAATTTGACTAGTATGTTAGCAAGGATTAGTGCTGACAAGGTTGAGAGTTCAAATCTCTCAATGGGCAAATAATTAAGTAGTAAAGAAATGTGTATGAAATGTATAGTAACAACTAAGGGTTAGGTGGAATTGTAACACTACCCCCAAGTCTAGCACCTAGGATTTATCTTCTGACCTCCAACCCCTCCAAAATAATAGGACATAACTAACAAGGGTGCAACACACAAGTTGAAGCTGAGTCCTAATTGCCTAGTAAAAACTCCAGAGTTCCAGAGTTGTACATTGGAGTTAACCCAGTCTTGATAGTATATCTGAACTCACACTTGTCAGATCATTCATCAGTCATGGCTACTTGTACTACCCATACTACTTGCCCACAGACTTGAGCTCAAGAGGCTTTCCCATTCCCTTACACATTTAATCCCCTAAGCATCTTTGGAAGTAATCACTGGGTTGCTGAACCTTTCAATGAATTCTGATGCTTCTCTACATGTCATACCTCCATCTCTGCCTCCACATCACACCCCTGCCCAAGTCCTTCAACTCTAGGCATGCACATCAAAGAAATCATAGATGATGATGTAGCATCTAAGGCAAGTAACTGATCAAGTCACTCTGCTAAACCTCCTCCAGATGACCCAGACAATCTGGACATCCTCAGAGACATCCCCTCTAACAATGACCTGGATGACCCTAACATCCCCCACAACTTTCATGACTCTTTCTCTGACTCAGATGATGAGCAGATTCCCCAAAACATGCTCACCCAGTTGGCAGGTGCAATCTGGGACCCCACTAACTCCTCCAAGCATATCTTTGACTCTACCTCCTACACTAAGGTCTGGGAGCCCAACCAGTTTGACAGGACTGATCCCTGAAAACTCTGGGTCTTTCTAGTGCAATGTGAACTGAACTTCCAGGACTGCCCAAAGGCTTTTTGTATGAACTGTGCCAAGGTTACCTTTATGCAGTTGTACCTAAAGAGCATGGCTCTAGAATGGTTCAAGCCTGACCTCCTGCAAATGGAGGATCTGGCACTCTGTCCTACATAAATGGACAATTTCAGAGAGTTTGTCCTGGAACTCCAGATGAAACTCAGACCTCACAACCCCATTGGAGATGCAGAGCACCAGCTTGACCATTTTTCTATGAAGGATAGTCAATACATTAGCAAGTATGTACATAATGGAGTTCAACTAAGTTGCTTCACAAGTCTGGGGTTACAGAGAAGGTGCCCTCTGGCACCATTTCTACAATGGCCTTCCCAATCACATTAAAGATGAGATCTCCCATGTTAGAAAGCCCCTGACCCTCTCCAAACTCTGCCAACTTGCCCAAGCCATCAATGTGCATTATTGGGAATGCAAGTTAGAGTTTAGCAGGCAGACAAAGCCCTTCAGCAACCCCTCCACCACCAAGTCCTCCTCTGACAAACCCCCTACCTCTGCATTCAACTCCAGCAACCTGTCCTCCAGCACCTTCAAGAACTTCAAGCAGTCCAATGGAAAGGCTGCCAACACCTCCACCACCAAACTGGACCTTTTGTTAAAGCTTAGCAAAGATGGCAAGCTCACTGCTAATGAGCACAAGTGCTGCTTTGACAACAAACTCTACATGTTTTGCAGTCTTACAGGACATGTAGCCAAAGACTACCCTAAATCAACCTCCAGGGCATCAAAGGCTTATGCAATCACAACCACAACTCCAGAAGACAAACCAGAGGTCTTCTCAGAGGCAAAAAAATAGTCCACAATCTGCATGGACTGGAGGTTGCATTGAACCCACCCATGCACTTAAGGAGATCCATCTTAATGTGTCTGCTCTCTTAGATCCAAAGTTTCTTATGCCTTCTATCTTCATAATCTTGTATAATGTCCCTTCTTTCTCTACACTGGTAGACTCTGGCTCCTCCAATTGTTTCATAGATACCACCTTCATTAATAAAAACAATATTTTGACCTACTCTGTCCCTCTGCTCCAACTCTGCCTCTTCAATGGAACTATGAACTCTATCATCACCTAAGCTATTGACCTCTCCATCCACTTCAAAACTGGTGATATCACTCTGATGACACTTTATGTCACTCCACTGGATGGCTTCTGCTCCCTTGTTTTAGAACATAACTGGCTCACCTCCTTCAATCCATTAATTTACTGGGCTTCAAGTAGTATCTTGTTCTGCTCACCTGAATAGGCCATGCCAACAACTCTGAGCTCATCTCCACAGCCTGAGGTCTCTTCACCTCTGATTGACCCTGCACCATTCAATTCACCATGTTTCTTTGACCATAAGACTTCCCCAATCATGATCATTAGTGCCCCTGCTTTTACATTCTTCAGGGTTCCATATAGTTCAGCCTGCAGATCTGATCTCAGGAGAGTGATCTCTGTTCCTCTTCTACCACTTCCAAATCTGTTGACCTCTCTGGAATACCACAATTTTGCAGACATGTTCAGCAAAAGCAAGGCATCTCAGCTTACTCCCTACTACAAGCATGATCTAAAGATTGATCTAGAAGATGGAACTTCACCTCCTTTAGGTACCACTTACTCACTATCCATCTCCAAGCTTGAGTCCCTCTGGACATTCCTTGATGAGCACCTCACCAACAGATTCATCCATCCCTCCTCCACTCATGCTGCTTCAGTCCTTTCTGTCAGCAAGGAGAATGGTTCACTCCATCTCTGCATCAACTTTCAAGGACTTAACAAAATCACAAAGAAAGACTGCTACCCCCTTCCACACATTTCTGACCTTCTAGACACTCCTAGCCACATCAAGATTTACACCAAACTTGATCTCCGGCACACATACCACCTAGTCTATATCACCAACAGAGATGAATGGAAATGTCTTTCTGGATGTGCTACAGCTCCTATGAATGGCTCATTATGCCATTCAGTCTAATGAATGCTCCTGCAGCATTCCAGTGGTTCATCAACACCATCTTTGCCAACCTGTTAGATGTTTGCATTATAGTCTACTTGGACAACATTCTTATCTACTTTGGGGACAAAGCCTCCCACAAGGAGCACATTCAAGAAGTCATCTGAAGACTCTGCAAGCACAGACTTTATGCCAAACCTGAAAAATGCGAATTCCATACTGGCTCCATCAAGTACCTTGGATACCAGCTCTCTCCATCTGGACTTACCATGTCTTTGGAGAAAGTTAAAGCCATTCAGGACTGGCCTGAGCCTTGTAAAGTCAAGGATGTCCAATCCTTCTTAGGATTCACAAATTTCTACTGCCATTTTATAGACAATTACTCTGATATCATCACTCCTTTAATCCAACTCACCCACAAACTTACTTCATGGAATTTTGACAAGTTCTGTTGCTCTACCTTTTATAGATTGAAGGAAGCCTTCACTACAGCTCCTGTCCTCACCCATTGGGTTCCAGATGCTCCAATGATCATAGAAACTGATATTGAATCATAAGTACTATATGTAGTCAGTACTGTAGGTAGCTCTATAGTAGTGGTAAGTACTTACCTCAATGGTTGGGAAACCAGCTGAGGTGTCTAGCTATGAACCAAAAGTTCAAATACAGAATGTGCTTATGTAATCCAGTGGCTGTACCACCACACATCATCTGCTAACTCCAACAACTGACACCTCCAACTATATCATTGCTGGCATTCTCTCCCTTTGTTGTTCAGATGATGAAATCTGCCCCATCACTTTCTACTCTTAGACTTTAGCAGCTCTAGAGCTCAACTACAACACACACAATAAGGAGTTACTCACCATTCACGAAGCTTTTTGGAGTTGGCAACACTACCTTGAGGGCTCTGCAACTCTGATTGACATCATCACAGATCACAAAAACCTGGAGTATTTCACTATAACCAAACTCCTAACTCAATGGCAAGTCCAGTGGTCAGAGTTTCTATGCCAATTCCACCTGGTTGTTCACTTCCACCCTAGGAAGCTTGGTGAGAAGCCAGATGCCATACTGGGACATCTACCCCAAAGAGGGGGATAAGAACTATGCTCGTATCAACCCACACAACCTCTGACCTATCTTCACCCAAGAGTAGCTTGCATTGTCCCTCTGAGCCAGTTACCTAGCAGCTTCAGTACTTCAAGCTAGTATGCTTTTCGATGCCAAGGCTTTCCACAAAGATATCTTATCTGCCCTTCCTTCCAACTCTCTGGCCTCCATCCATATGTCCACCTCCAAGCCCCCAGATTCCAGGTGGTCTACTGATGCTGGTGGTTTCCTCTGCCTAGACAATCATATTTACAGTGACCTCAAAAAGCGTTGCAATGTCTAACCCTAACGCAGTGCGCGAAGCGCACTGCAAACACCTGTGGGAATCTCGCTTAGCCTTGGTGGAGCCGAAGATAGTAC
>JBBPOB010000185.1:0-24608 GCA_038091275.1 Tylopilus subfusipes
ACAAAGTACTAAAATTGTAGAGTAGAGATGTTGCTCAAATAAGTGTCCCAATGACATGTCATTTTGAAATGGTTATATCTCAATCACATGGCAACCAAATCACATGACTCATCTTCAGGGCAGGTGTCAGGGCTATTTATGGCCCTGCAAGGGTTAGAGCTGATACATTTTAGTTCTTTTGCAAATGTTAAGTCTTTCCAAAATGCTCCAATATTGGGACACTTATTTGAGCCACTGTATGATGTACCTGATCGTCTGCAACAATAAACTGCATCAAATACTGATGTAGTGTTGTGAGGGTAAACAGTGGTAGCCTGCTTTCCAAGGGGTTACATTCAGAAAGTAAAGAATTCAAAGAAGCATCCTGAGGGTCACTTCAGTTCAAGTGTGGAAGAGATTGAATCGAAGCATTTGGAAATTGTAACCTTTGTCAAAAGCTGTTTTGACATTTTCTAACCAAATCAACCAACTTCTCTTCTCAGCCTCTTCTAGGTAAACATTGAGGTGATACTTCTTGATATGGACTTGCTTTGACAAATTTAATGTCTTAGGGCCATAGGTAAATGTTTAATTGGATGGGAACTCCATTAGGGCTTCCTTTTTCATCTTGCTAATATGTACATTAGAACCATGATGCAAGCTTTGAGTGATGACTCACTTGCATATGATACAAACAGTCCATTCACTGATGGCCTGCTCCTTTGGGAAGAAATAAGTGATGTCTGCTAATGATGGCATAGCTTGCTTTTGGGATGACTGGGTTGTTATGAGTGGGTTGGTGGCCAGGCTTGATTGTAAATCATTGGCATATTGATTTCCACAGGCTCTGGGGATGGGTGATTCCTCATCACTGCTGACATCCGCAAGATTAAATGTTTCTTTAGTATCTTCAACATCATTCTGAGGTGCATCAGCACTACTGGCACCATTATCAGGGCCTGCTGATTTATGGAAGCGGGTGGGAAGATGATGGAAATGAGCAGGATGTTGATCTCAGCTTGCATCTGCCAGTGGAGTAGGTTCTAGGAGTGAAGTTTGAGGATTTGGGGTGGTGGAGGGCATGACAGAAGGAGTGTTCTGATTAGGGCGAGTTCTGGTGGTCTGGAGGGGCATCTTAGTTGGACTTGAAAAAACTACTGTACCAACCTTAAATGGCTGAGTGCTGCCTTGGATGGGAATGGGTGTGGGTGTTGACTGTTTATGTCCTGCAGTGATGTGCCCACTTGTGGACTGAGATCTGCCTTTGGATTTTTTACCATTCTCACCTAAAGTGCTGGTAATCAAATACACTGAGCAACAAAACTGTTGCAATGTTTGACTGTTTTGGAGTGCATATTATATAGCATGTCAGAGCGTGGGAATCTCGCTTAGTACTAGTTAAACAAAATAAAGTAGACACTATTGGCTATCTATTGCACTTTTTGTCATGTGATTTGGGCAAGTGGCTGTGGAGATATGTCCATTTTAAGCCACCCATATCATTGTAACAGTTTTGTTGCTGAATACAGGCTATGCACAATTAGTATGATGTGTATCCCCCTTGTGCCTTGATCACCTCCTGAACCCTTCTAGGCATACTATAAATCAATTTCTGACATTTTCCCACCTCTATCTTCTCCCACTCTGCTTGCACTCTCTTCCAAAGTTTTATAATCCTCTTTGGTGGCTCTGGATACTCTACTAGCCTTCTCTTAAGGAGGAACCATAAGTGCTCTATGGGGTTAAGGTCTGGAGATTTAGCAGGCCATGTCATGACCTCAAATCCATGGTCAATGAACCACTGCTTGGCCCTCCTGCTGGTGTGCTTGGGGTCATTGTCCTGCTGAAAAATAATATCATCTGGAGTTTTGTCATAATACTCCAGAGTTTGCTGGAGTTCCTTCTCCAAAATCTGCAGATAGAGGTCAGTATCCATCCTACCATCAATCTTGCAAGCCATCCCAACTCCTTCCCAAGTCATACAGCCCCATATCATCAGGCTTCCTCCATCAAACTTCACAGTTTCTTGAACTAGCCTGTCACTTAGGCCCTCTCCTGCCTTTTTCCAAGCCCATCTCTTGCCATCTGATCCAATGTGGTTAATTTTGGTCTCATCTGACCATCTGACCCACTTCCAGTCCTCCACAGTCCAGTATTGATGGCTTAAAGCAAAGTTGATCATTGCTCTCTTGTGATATGCAGTAAGAAGAGGGCACTTTTTCTTCACCACAGCTTTCATTCCTGCTTTCTTTAGGTGATGACAAATTGTCTGGGATGAGATGGCCTGGTTCTTGACATCTTGAAGTGCCCTGGTGACCTGGACAGCATTTTCAGCCTTTCCAGTTCCAATCAACCAAATGGCATGACACATGTCAGTGGGAGTAATGAGGGATGGGCAACCACCAGAGGATTTGAGGAGGTTAGGATGGAGTTTGGAGTGAATTCTACTGATGGTAGAGTGGTTTACACCAGTAGAAAGAGATATCTGATGAGTAGATTGACCCAGATCCAAGAAAGAAATGATCTGATTGGTTTGGGAAATAGAGAGGGATTTCATGGTGGTGGAAGTGGTAGAAGCGATGGTGTTTGGATGTATTTACACTATGTTGAACTCTTTATTAATCACATGACCCATTGCTGACATAATAACCCACTGCAACATATGGTTTTCATACTTTAATAAATTAGCAACAAAACTGTTGCAATGACATGGGTGACCTAAAATGGACATATCTCCACAGCCACTCGCCCAAATCACATGACAAAAAGTGCAATAGATAGCCAAGAGTGTCTACTTTATTTCGTCTGACTAGTATTAAGCGAGATTCCCACGCTCTGACATGCTATATAACATGCACTCCAAAATAGTCAAACATTGCAACAGTTTTGTTGCTCAGTGTAAGTGCATACATGTATTGTTGGGAGGGCATACAACATGTGGACAATAGTACTTATCATGTTCAAAAAAAGGGGAGTGATGCATGGAGTCAATGAAAGGGTACAATTTTATCATTTCTTGGCCTTCTTTGAATTGTCACCTCCTCAATTCTTGTCAATCTCATAATGGCACTTTACACCCTGGAAGGACTTAGTGAACCATTTGTCATATCAGGTGTGGCTAGTCTGCTTAATCCCTAGCAGGATGTCTTCATTGAATGACTTCAGTGATGTGGGGAGTGTAGTTTCATGGGAAACTAAGGGTGAGAGGTCGGGGGAAGAGGGTGTATTGTGGATGATCAACTTGCAGGATAAGATGATGGAGTTCTTGATGTCAATTAGACCCTGGAGCAGCAAAGCCTCCACATCGGCCCTGGTGGTGTTGCTGGGTGATGTCTTGGAATGTGTTAGCACAACAAAGGAATGGAGTTATTGATGACTGGGTGTACTTATGCAAAAAGTGTAATGATCTCCAGGATCAACATTGACATCCAATTGTTCGGAGTTGGGGGCCTTGAGCCATACATGGTAGGTCACCTTCTTGACCAAGCACCATGTATGACCACCAACAATCAGGGGTTCTGGCAAAGATTTGGGTGAACAGTTGCTGATGGTTGGAATGGATGAACCCTTGCAGTACAAGCTTGTCTCCATAAAAGAAGGGTAATCCAGATATGTGCATGATAGGGTCTCCTATACCATGCTCTTTTCTGTTGGATGTCTATAAGGTTGATCTTCCTTGATGTTAACAATGATAGCCATGCAAATGGAGGAGTTGGCATTTGTGAGAATTCTGATATCATTTCAGGTGTTCTTGAATGGCTGGGAGAAAGTAATCTGGCAGACAACTGGGCATATTAAGGGGAATGAGTCATCTTTTGTGGTAAACACTAACAATATGTCTGGGATAATTGTATCAGCACCAGCCCTGAATGCCTTGTTATGATGAATCTGAGTGTGTACAAGGTCTTTCGGAAAGGGAAGATGCTTTCCCTCACATGACAATATATTGTCCACTGTGTTGATCAAGGATTCATGCAGGTTTGATGACCATTTGATGAAAAGTACCCTGTGCTTGGCAAAGTGAGAGATACTAGGCTCTTTTTAAAATGTGATTAGCAGATGAGATGATTGATCCTTACTGTGGTTTTCCCCATATGCTTGGATGTTGGGAAATGACCTGACTGATGAGAGTGAATTGCTCATCCAAGACAGAGTACAATTTCTGCAAAACGAAGTCAATGGGTCAGTAACTGCTGTGCCCCTGCTACAGCATCAACACCACATCCATACCAATGTGTCCTGGCCATCTTTGTAGATCTTGAATACCTGGGTGAGTTGCTCAGTGGCACTGTTGCAAGATTCTGGGAATAACATTCATAGGTCATGATATTATCAGTTATTAGAACCTAGAAGTGATCTGGCCACTTACTGAGTTTGTTGAGGAATAATTCATCAACAAGACCTATAAGAAGTTGCACTGGATCCAATGGCTCAGGAAGCTTGGTTGCTGCCTCAATGGCAGAGACTGCTAGTAAGCTTTGGGTTGGCACACTGGTAGGCACAATGGAGTCCAGAAGAGATCAGCCAAATGGAGTTGTTGGTGGAGGGGGACTTGTGCATACTTTCAATGAAGATGAATGGCGAAATTCAACTGTGAGTGGAGCCCTTATGACCATCCAGAAATTGGATGTATAGCTACCATGGGCAGTGAGAGATGATGCCATTGGGCTTGTCTCAGCTTTGGTAGAAGGAGGTGATAGAAAGAGACTTGTTTCAAGCTGTGGAGCATGGAAGAACGAGAATTGGGAGTGATGATGGTACTCCTTATTTGGCACATCTGACTTGGTAACTCTATGGCCACTGCAACTGCGGCCACTCCCAAAGATCAAGGGGAAGATAGGACATATGACAGCTGAACAGCAGCTAATCCACATCTGAAACAGTCAGGCTGAGAAAAAGAGGCTGGATAAGATCAAATTGAACCAGTGGTGTGATGAGAAGATGCTGCTGGGTTTTCAGACAATGGAACTCACATCATTGTTGTGCATCTAGTACCTCAGTTGTCAGTATCAGTGACAGTCACTTACTCTTTGATTACTGGATTCCTGAAAACATGGGCCAGAATCATCAATTCCAGAAAGATATCCCTTATCAAATTGATGGCAGGTACAGACTGGAAGGATGTGTTGGTTCTGGGTCATTCAGTATGCTAGTTCAAGTTGATGATTTTCTGGCCCATTGAATGTTGATGGAGCTTTATAGCAACTGTTTACAAAGTAGTCAACATCATCAATTAGTGAAACTACATGATAAAACTAGAACAACTTACCGATGCAAAACCTTTGTCAGTAGAGCAGGAAGCTTACATCCTCAAGCAGCTTGACTGAGACTCACCAGTTGGTATTCTGCAAGTCCACTGGTTTGGCTGTGAGGCAAACTTTGACATGGTCGTCCTCGATCTCCTGGGCCCTTCACTATAGGATATCATACAAACATGAAAGCAATTCCACAGTGTCACTATCCAGCATGTTGGTGAAGAACTGGTGAGTGTCTGAGTCACATAGTCATCATGTTATACATACTCACATCAATCTTTCAGCTCTCCTGGCTTCAGCACATACATTTACAAGGTTATATCCATGGTGACATTCAATCAAAAAATATTCTCCTTAGCCCTGACCACTCCTCTATCATCTTTCTCATCAACTTCGGCCTTTCCATGTGTTATTGCCAGCCTGGGACTGGCAAGTATGTACCATTCCACAGCAAGCATGGCCTTAAGGGAATGTCAGTGTTTGCTTCCATCAATAGTCATCTGGGAGGTGAATTGGGTCACCATAATGACCTCAAATTGCTGGTCTATGTTTCTGCATATCTTCTCACTGGTTATCTTCCCTGGATTCAAGACAGCTTCTGAAGAAAGCCTGGGTTGTCAGCAGTACTCCAACACAAGCAGTCAACAGCTTTCAAGCAAATGTGCAACAAGTACAATTTTCCTGAATTGTCCACCATGCTCCTCTACATTCATATGCTCTCCTCCAATGATTCACCTGACTATGATCTCCTCTGCTTGTTACTCTAAATCAGCATTTCCCAACCATTCAATGCAACCCAGCACATCATTGAGGAAGAACTACAATCACATCCTTTCATATCTACCCAAGTTGCACCGACATGCATTCTCACACCCTGACCTCATACTCATCCTTGTGCCCAGGGCTGCATTCCCCTTTTGCCAGCTCAAGCTGTCTCACCATCCCAAAAAACTCTGGTGAAGGCAGCAAGAGTTTGAAGCTGCATAATGTGGCATGTAGTAGCAGATAGTCTGAAGGTCAGTTGTATGCAGGTGAGTACTCTTTGCTTTGTAGCCACATGTTGGATAACTTATTTGCATGCTTTGACATAGCATCATCCATCTGATTTTGAGTCAGGGAGTCTGTTGTCTGTAACTGAAGTTGTTGTTCTATATAGGGGTACCATGTTGCATATGTCATTTTCTATGTATTTGTGTATCACATAGTTGCATGAATGCCAAGTGATAGTAGTTGGTAGGATTGGGTTGCCTGCTGCCTATGTATGGCAACAACTTGGGAGCTGAGTCAAGCTGGCTGGCAACCAACTTGAGTCAGTGTGTCAGGAGTTAGCTACTGATGGCTATATTAGTCAAGCCAAGCCAGGAACATTACATAACTTGGCTATCAAAGCTGAGTCATGCTGTAAGTCAGGGTAAGCTGGAGTTGGCTATGATTTAGCCAAGTCACAGCAACACTACTCAGGGCATTCAGGTTCCTCCATTGTTGGAAGACTTGAATACCCCAAGGGAAAAGACCCTTTATACTTAGTTCAGCAAGGCTACAGTCATCTATGACCTCACATTTACATCTGCCACATTGAACAAGTTTGACATCATCATGGATGATGGAGTTTTGAGGGCCCTTTAGATATGTGAGTCACTTGTGGGGTGTGCACACTCTTCCTCTTTGTGGGTTGAACCCCACCTTTTATCTTTGTCCTTGTTCATGACTGCATGGAAGATAGACATAATCCTCATTATTCTCTTGTTTTATTGTATGCTTGATTGATATAATATTGTCTGTATATATGCATATTTAGTTTTTCTTCAATCTATTCTTTTTGTCAAGCTGTTACTGCCTCTAAATGGAAAGGGTGTCAGGGGCTGAAGGCCCTATATACAGTATGAACAGTGCAACCAGATGCATGTGATAAAAGTAATCATATGTGCTATGGATAGTAGATAAAAGCAGGAAGCTTATGATATGAGCTCCCCATTATTTTACCATCTTGTCACTATGTATCATACAGTGAATCTAATAGCAGTTTACTTCACCAGCATGATCTTAAGGCAAGACCAACACCCTTTACACTAACAAGAACTATAACACAAGGCACTTTGTGTGAGAAATAGTTATCAGATGTGGTAGAAGAAGTGTGGAAAAAATCCCTTAAGATTCACTCAGTTCACACTCAATAATGCTTAGTCAGAAACTTCTTTATTGGGAAACTGGAGTGCTAATTGCACTAGTGTACATTAACAATTACTAGATACTCCTAGACTTGATTTATCTAGGTTACAATTGCCTTTCTACTATATGTTATGTTTCCTTCTAACCCTTAGTAGTAACTACACATTTCCTACACATTTCCTACACTTTACTTCATAATAAGTAGCATGACTGACATTAGTAACCAAAACCTAATTGATATGACTGACACCAATTAGCATAACTAACATTAGGATTCATCAGGATTCAAACCCTAGTTAGTATGACTGATACTAGATCATCACTAATTAACCATAGTCAAAGCAACTCAGAATGAGTCACAACTAGTCAGATCACTTAGGAATGAGTCATAGCTAGTCATATGCTTATCAGCCTCATGTATTTCATCTTTGTACACTATCTCTGCCTCATGCCCCTACAGTGGCTCAAAAAACTGTCCCAATGTTTGCATGTTTTTCACTAAATGTGATGGGGTGTGATAACCTCTAAACCTCACCCGAAACTATGAGTGAAAGGAAAATAGTACTTACCATTGGCTTTCTATATGTCCAGGATTCAAAGGAATTGGTTGAGATTTGATGGAATGGCAGCCATATCAAAATGACAACTTATTGGGACAGTTATTTGACTTTGTACAAGATAAGGTATTTAGTACTTGGTATGGCCTCCCTTGGCCTTGATAACTGTTTGAATCCTTCTAGGCATGCTTTCTATCCATTTCTAACACTCCACAGAAATATTCCCCCACTCCACCACCACTCTATCCCATAATTGATGAACTCTTGTAGGAGCCCTATCATAATCTGAAAGGCATCTTTTGAGGTGATGTCAAGTGTGTTCAATGGGGTTGGGGTCTGGAGACTGAGCAGCCAATCCAGAAGCTTGATATCTTGCCCCTCAAACCAAATCTGGGCTTTTCTGGAGATATGCTTGGGGTCATTATCTTTCTGGAAAATGATATCCTCTTCAGGGATCCCAGATTCCTCCATGCTCTGCAACAATCCTGCCTTCAAAATGGCCACATACTGTTCAGCATCCATCCTCCCTTCAACCTCACTCAAAACCCCAACTCCATTCCATCCTATGCAGCCCCAAACAATTAGTGATCCTCCTCCAAACTTGACTGTACCTTTGACCTCTCTAGAAGTTAGCCTCTCACCCTTCTTTTTTCACATATACTCTTGTCCATCTGATCCAATCCTATTGATCTTGGTCTCATCTGACCAGATAACCCTCTTCCAGTCCTCCATAGTCCAATGCTGATACTTAAGAGCAAAGGTTAACCTCCTTTTTCTATGGGTAGTAGAGAGAGGAGGATTTTTCTTCTTCACCACAGCCTTAAAGGAGGCCTCCTTGAGGGTATTTCTGACTGTCTGTCAGCATACAGGGGTGCTGATAATGGAATTGATGAAATGAGTTGCCTCAACTGCATTGTTGGCCTTGCCAGTAATGATTTGTTGAACAATAGCACATTTATTGATAGGAGAGAGCTTGGAAGGACATCCACCATGATGGTTTCCTTTCTCTGGCTGGTTTTCCTGAAGGGCCCTAGCCACAGTAGACTTCCCTATGCCAGTTTGGGATGCAATTTTTCAGCAAGAAAGGTGAAGAGAAGCAAGAGAGATAATGTTATCCCTTTAAGCAGCAGAGAGATGTTTCATGGTGATAATAAGGGAATATATTTGTGATGACAGGGTTTATATATACTGTGTCATAATTGATTATCTAATAGTGACATGATATACTACTTACCTAAGGTATGTAATCATCTTACAGCACTCCAGGGTCTGATATATGTAATGCAAACTCAAAGTCAAATAACTGTCCCAATGAGTTGTCATTTTGATATGGCTGCCATTTCATCAAATCCTAACCAATTCCTTTGAATCTTAAATGGATAGAAAGCCAAGAGTAAGTACTTTCTTCCATTCACTCATAGATTCGGGTGAGGTTTAGGGGTTATCATGCCCCATCACATTTAGTGAAAAACATGCAAACATTGGGACAGTTTTTTGAGCCACTGTATCTTGTTCTCATGTTCATCCTCATGCACTCCTCATGTACATTATGATTCACCATGACTCCCCTTCAGCCTCTAGGGTATGATCCAGCTGTCTGGGCTGTACACACATGTTTCCCTCATGGTAGATAAAACACCAAATATCTTAGATCTACCATACACATGTACAAACTTTAGAATAGTATATAAAGGCCCAGGTGAATGACTGGCATCCCCAGTCTTGTTCACTTGGAGTTTTCCAATTCTCCACTGTCCACTGATTCCTTGCCCCTCTCGATCTCAACTCAGACTATCAGCTCTTCAGTGAGTTTGGTTGTTTCACTTGAACAAGACTTTCATACTGATACCATGGCAGGCTTAACTTACCACTCTGCATCTGCCTTATCTTCCAACCCCTTACTTTCAATCAGTAAGCACAGGGCTTCTGATCTATAGTGTGTTACCAGGGCCATACCACCATTTCACAGAGGTATTGCAACTACTAACCACCTCAATTGGTTTAGTGTCGCAATACTATCACTTCCCTGTCCCCTTCCACTACAGGGCTCATAGCAGGGTGATCAACGAAGTTCACAAGGGAAACACATACTTCAAAGGCCACAGGATCTTATATGGTCTACCAGAAGGCCTTGCCCCATAAGGACAGGAACTCTCTGTTGATTACAAGTGGAACTTGCCTGCTCCAAAAGAAGACATTCCAGAAGTTGAGTTCTGGAACCCTGTGCTGGAATTCCCAAATATAGCATCAAGGCAGAAGAGGACAAGATCGTCCTTCCCTTGAGTCTTCCTGCCTCAATAAAAGAGGAGATCCCTAAGTTAGCATACCCTGCCTCTCAGGCAAAGGCATTCATGCATGTTGAGGATCTTCTCTGGCCCAACTTTTCAGATGATGCATCTGATTACTTTGATCAGATCGAACTAGACAAGCTAGCTTCTTACAGAACCTGTTCCTCCACCTATTTCCCTTCTTCTGTTCTGGAAGCCACCCCAGAACCATTCATTGCATTCAACCCATACATTGAATACCCTATGCCACCCTGCTTCTCTCCTTTTTGTAGGAGAAGCCCTGCCCCCACGAACACAGATCTTTAAGACCCAGTCCATTTCTTAGAAGATCAGGACATCATATTCCCTGATCTAAGGGAGTTTAACACAACTTCACTCTACTTGCCCCCACTTTTTCAAGAAGCAGTAGATTGGACACCGGTCCACTGCCACTTCCTTGAACAGGAGATATTCAGGTCTGGATTCTCCACTCTCTTCACTCCAAACAGATGCAATATCACTCACACTCTGTGTAGAGCTTTCCTCCCTCAACAGGTTAAGGATATTATTCAAGAGGGAGTTGAACTTGGTCATGTGCAGCAGAGAGGTAGGAATCTTAGTTCACCTCCATCAAGTGAATGTGTTCCAAAGAAACTGCAGCTCAAACAATCTATATCTAGTAGCTCCTTATTCTCTTCCTCTAGCATACCTCCTCCCCCTCCTCCTCATTGCTGGCATTGCAGTACATATAGTAGTACCAGTAGTGATTGCCCTCCTCTTTGTAGATCATGAAACCTTAGGGCACCTGCATATTACAGGAACCTGTAGAGTAACTATGAAATATATCCATAGGGATTGGCTGATTGCATTGAGGGAAAGATGTGAACAAATCAAGAGACTAAGACGCGAACAGAATAAAAACCCTGAGCTTGAAAGAGAGCTTAATGAACCCCTAGAAGATCTCGATCAACTGAATCAGATCAGATTGAGATCTCCACCCCCAGATTATGAAACCAATCATGATTCTGACAATCAATTGATTGTAACCATGCCTTTCATTCAACGTGATGTAATAGTTGACAACATTAAATAAACTGGATTTAGTAAGATGCCATAAGAATCTATCTAAGCAGGATAAGATAAGATTCCAACAGTCTATTGACATATTCATGAAGCAGAAATCAAGAAAACCCTATCCAAAGAAATATGTCTATGCTAAGTTACTCAAGAAGGCTAAGTCTATTAAGCCTAAATCTAAGAAGCTCTGCAAGTAACTATGGTCTTTCAACAAATGAGAGATGAAATACTCACTGCTATTAATGCACGCACAATAGACTTCATAGCAGGTGCTCTAGGACTAATTTCATCCATCACTAACATTATCAATGCATGTGAACAGATGGGTACACAGGTTGGTATCCTACAGGGACAGCTACAAGTGGCACAAGCAGGTGGAGCAATTGCTACCCCTAAGATCTCTAAGCTACTCACTGATCCAGGAACTTTTGATGGTTTCATAAACAAGTTTGAAGAATGGTGGGCTAAGATCAAAGCATGGCAACAAGAAAGTGATGCTGCCATGCCTACCAACACCAACAAACCAGTCCAAGCAGTTCTTTCACATTTAGAAGGACCTAAAGTAGGAAACTTTGCCTGAACCTGCCTTGAAGCAATCAATATCAGAAATGTAACACTATAGTGGCTATCTAGTAAGTGTAGCTTATATAATCAGGTAAGTGCCTGATTAGTAAGCCTTCCTCTTTAGTATTAGCTGTCTACTTTAGTGCTATGTCAAAGATAGGGAATAGTGTACACAAAATTGAACTAGTATAAGGATTGTTATCTAATCCTTGGTGAAGATCTAATCTCTGCTTTGAGGGAGGATCTTATCTTATCTTATCAGCACATCAGCCCTCCTTTTATGCTACTTTACAGAAGGCTGTGTAGGCATGGAAATCACAAAGGCAATATATAAGCTAATTATGCCATTTATTAATGGTGGGAATGATTCTTTATATCAACATTAACAGGCATAGCCTTAGTAGGCTAAGCTGGGCAGTGCTCAGGATCATCAATATCAGCAAATCACTTTTTGCTGTGGATTGTACATAGTAGTACATAGCATAGTATAGTATAATGGGATTTCCATATTTATTCCAAGGACCAAACAGTGCTCAAGCAGTACATAGTGCCACAGCAACATTCTGAAAATGATGTGGCTCAAGTGGTGTCCAAATAAGGAAAGTCATGGCTTAGCTACAGTGATCTTGGAAATCCTTTTCATGCTAACTCTAATGGCAGTGCATGTAGCACACTGCCAAACACTGTGGGAATTTCACTTAGCTTTGGTGGAGTTATAAATAGTACATACTCTTGGCTACAGAATTGCCCCTAGGTCATGTGATTTGGTTCACATGCTGTGAAGATATCATTATTACAAGTCAGTAATGTCATGGAAAGGGTGTTACATCACTAGACGTATACTACCTTCTGAAGGCTAAGACGACATAGGCTTCTCCTAGAAGAGTGGTTTCTTTGTTCAAGTCTCTGTTAAGAGACACAACATGGATGACAAGAATGGTGTCCAAGAGGTATTCTCCTGCCGCTGGAATGACAATTTGAATGATCGTACGTGCGTCAGACACTAGGGTGTCAACGAGCCCGGTAAACACCAAAGACAATGCTTCAGGTGAGATGTCACCTACTTGCGTAAGTCAACCATGGAAGTCTTTAGACTGAATAGCAGAGCTACTCAGGACACGATGAGGTCAAGTGACACAAGTGTAGATTGTGAGTAACAAGCGAGAGTACAGAGGGAGGCTAGTGCTATGAGAGGACTAGCGTGAGGATCAAGGGTAACGAAGACATGGCTTAAGTAATGTAAGACTTGGTGCATGGACCACGATGGAAAAAGGAAAGAGATCGGAAAGGAAGTAATTAAAAAAGGAAATGTAAGAATTGTACAATGTGATGAGCCAATGGAAATCGAGGATGGAGGAGTCGTACCACAAGTATGAACTCCCAATAGGAGTGTGAGATCCTATGTCCCAAGTGGGACTAGGATTAGTAATACAAGGTGAACGAAGTCAAGGCAGAATCATAGATCAAGTACAAGAAAAGGAAAATTGTAACAAAGGGTTTATGAGCTTTTGAATTGGTAGCTAGGATCTTAATTAAATCATGTGATACTTGGCATTGTTTGTTCATACAAACAAATATATACATGTAAACAGTATGTCTGAGTGTAAAAAAGTTCACACACCTCTTGATTCATACTCACCACCATGGTTAAATCCCTTTCTCTCACTCAACAAGCCATCATTCTCTCCCTGCTTGATGCTAACCATTCTGGTGAAGCTATTGCCAAGCAAACTGGTGTTAGCCCTTCTGCCATATCCATACTTTGTTCCAAGAAGCATTCTACCCTTCCCAAAGCTGTTGGAGGTCGTCCTTCCAAGCTTTCCCCTGCTAATATTCATTATGCCCAACATCTCATCACCTCTGGTAGAGCTGAAAATGCAGTCCAAGTGACCAAAGCTCTCATCAACATCATCAATCAGCCTCTATCTGCCAGTACAGTTTATGTTCACTTGAAAAAATCTGGTATGAAGGCTGTGGTCAAGTCCAAACACCCTATTCTCTCTGCTAGACATTGCAAGGCTCATTTAGATTTTGCAGAAGCTTACAAGGATTGGACTATAGAGGACTGGAAGAAGGTAATATGGTCAGATGAGACCAAAATCAATCGCTTAGGGTCAGATGGGTGCAAATGGGCATGGAAAAAGGCAGGTGAGGGGCTTAGTAATAGGCTGGTACAAGGAACTCTCAAATTTGGAGGGGGTTCTTTGATGATGTGGGGTTGTATGACTTGGTAGGGAGTTGGCTTTGCTACCAAGATTGATGGTAGAATGGATGGGGACCTCTACCTTTAAATTTTGAGGGATGAGCTGTAACAAACCCTAGAGGATTATGGGATCAATCCTTCTGACACCATTTTTCAGCAGGACAATGACCCCAAGCATACTTGTAAAAGGGTAAAGGAGTGGCTGGAAGAGCAGGAGTTTGAGACTATGGGTTGGCCTGCACAGTCTCCTGACCTGAATCCTATTGAGCATCTCTGGGGATGGCTCAAAAGGAGGCTTGCAGAGTAAGAACACCCTCCTAAGGGAATTTTGGAATTGTGGGACAGAGTTCAAGTGGAGTGGGAGAGGATACCAGTGGAGGAGTGCCAGAAGCTGATTGAAAGCATGCCTAGAAGGGTTCAGGCAGTGCTTAAGGCAAAAGGAGGATATATCAAGTACTAATATTCTAGCAATTCAAAAGCTCATAAACCCTTTCCATGACATTGCTGACTTGTAATAATGATATCCTCACAGCATGTGAACCAAATCACATGACCTATGGGGCAATTCTATAGCCAAGAGTATGTACTATTTATAACTCCACCAAAGCTAAGTGAAATTCCCACAGTGTTTGGCAGTGCACTGCATGCACTGCCATTAGGGTTAGCATGGAAAGGGTTTCTGAGGTCACTGTCAGTCTGTAAGTAGTCTACTAATGATTTTGCTAATGCTGGACTTGGACAA
The DNA here is from genome assembly GCA_038091275.1 of Tylopilus subfusipes. Lineage (NCBI taxonomy): Eukaryota > Fungi > Basidiomycota > Agaricomycetes > Boletales > Boletaceae > Tylopilus > Tylopilus subfusipes. The sequence goes on from JBBPOB010000185.1 coordinate 14,814, forward strand.
AATTCATTTAAGCATGATTAAGTAATCCAGTAGTAGTCAGCCACACCACAACTGAGTCACCTTGTTCACCACCTCTACACCACCACCACAGCCATGCCACACCCCTCATTCCACACCACCACATCTTCACCTTGTTCTCAACCACCTCACCCACCTGGTAACAACAATACAAAGATGAGGACAGTGACATGCCCTTTCCCTCTCATTCATCTTACAATAATATAACAATGACACACCCTGGCTCTCTCCCTCTCCCTCTCCCCCTCCCTCATCTCCTTGCTGACAATGTGATGGTGACATGCTGTCATCTTCACCCTTCCCCTTCCCCTCCCCTCTTTATCTCACAACAACAACACAACAGTGACACACCCTCACCCTCCCCCCTCATCTTGCAACAATGACACAGTGGTGACATGCCCTCACCCTCATCCTTGCCCCTCACCCTCACTCTCACCCCCTTTCTCATCTCTGTCAAGACCGGGCTAACTCCGATATACAACTCCGGAACTCCAGAGTTTTACTAGACGGATAGGACTTCGGCTTCAACTTGTGTGTTGCACCCTTGTTAGTCACGTCCTGTTATTTCGGAGGGTTGGAGGTTGGAGGATAAGTCCTAGGTGCAAGACTTGACGATGAGTCGATCTAGCGAGAGGACGACGGAGGAGGAGGATGAGAGAGGAGGAGTTAATCTTAATCGATATTCGAACTGGAGTGTACAAGAAGTAGACTAGGAGTTTATATACTTCGAAGGTGCATAGGATTAGTAACGGAGTTCATAGGTATTGGTAAGGAGTTCAGAACGGGAGGAGAGTAAACCGGAGCTGTGCTTCTAAGCAAGCACTGGCTCAGGTGAAAGTACAGAGCGGTAACTAATGTGAAAGTAGAACAAAGAGATGTTGTAACAAGAATGAAGGGAAAAGCATACAAGGTATAAGTCCGGAGTGGAAATGGTACCAGAGTACCAGAAGTGGACTTGGTAAATTCTGGGATGTGACAATCTCCTTGCTAACAATATGAGGACAAGAGGACAATGACAATGTGATATGCCCTTATTCTAACAACAACAACAACAACAACAACAACAACAACAACAACCACAATGAATGACATGACAAGGATGAAAAATGAGAATGATGAGGCCCCCACCACTCATCCTACAGTAAGGATGGTAATAGTGACAGCAATGAAGCCTCTGCAGGACAAAAGGCCCACAGACAACAACAGGGCAGGGACAGGGACAGCAAGGACAGGAACAGTGAGAACTGACAAGACAACAATAATGATGATGATGTGCCCCACTTGCCCATCCAATGACAACACAACAATGCAAGATTTAGACAATGACATGCCCTCACTGTCATCCCCTCTCTTATAACACAATGACAACAAGAACACAATGACACACTCTCACTCTCACCCTATCTCTAGTATAAATTTTATTGTATTAGCTACAAACATACATTGAATTTATTTCTTTTATCTTTCACTGGTGTAATGAAAAAGTAAGTATGAAAAAGTGAGTAGTGGGTAGGCACCTGTGGCACCTGGCTAGTGCTGTATAGAAGTGCATAGCAAACATGGCCACTGGAAAAAGCTGTCCAGCACAGACCTAGCTGTGTGATTTTGTGTGCTATAGAGTGCTTCATAGCACTCCATAGCAAAATGTGGTTTACTAATGAATGCATAGGTTTGATAGGGCTGTGTATAATCTTGGACTTGAGATCTAAGCCTTAGATTTAATCTGACTCTTTCTGGGCCAAGACAAATCTGATCTTATTAAGAATCCATAGAAATCATATGCACTTATCTGTCCAATACTATGTTATGTTGGTTGTTCATCTTTGAATGATAACTCAAAGATCTTCTCTAGTCTTGAGGGAGGTACAAAGAGACACAACATCCTCAATATGTAGAGTGTTACTGGGTTCTAGGTTACTGAGTTACTGGGTTGAGGTTGAGGTTTCTAGTCAGACAAACTAGGACATGAGATGTAGCATAGATTGCAAGAGATCAAGTATAAAGAATATACAAAGAAGTCAAGATAATATATACACCAAGAGATGTGTAAGCATAGAACATTGGCAAACATCAGAGAAGGTAGGTAATAGGGATCATGTAAGTAACACAAGAGAGTTACTTATAGGAGAATGAGTCTGATAACAGTGGAGATAAGAGATAGATGACAAAGATGTTATGAGTCATAGTCCCCTTCTGAGTGGAGGCAAAGTCCAAATAGAACAGTTTGGAAATAGAAATAGTTACACAGTGAAGAAATGAATAGAAGATGGACCAAGAATAAAGAGAAAATGCTCCCAGTGATATGAGTAGATTTCCCAGATGGTGTTATGATCAGCCTCCTTTCCTCCTCAGTTATACTCATCTCTGTTGCTTATCAAGCCCCCACCGCTATCTGGGGAATCTATACTTCAAAGCTGGACTACTTTCTTCTTATCCTTGGTCCACTTTCCATTCACTTTATCAAATTGTAACTAAACCCCAAGCTGTTCCTTTTCAGACTTCATCTTCACTTGGAAGGGGAGTATGACTCATATCTCATTAGTATTGATATGTTCACATTGGACTTACCCTCCTTTAGTCAGCTCTCTCATACTGACTATGTGTTCCCTATTACTCATAGTCTGATTGTTTTCCGATGTTCTTTCTTGTTCTACAATTATATGTCTCCCTCATCTAACACTATATAAAGCTCATTGCATACTTTGTACTTTCTTCACACTTGATCTCTTAAATTGTACATAATCATCTTGTGTCCTAGTTGATCTGACTAGAACCCTCAACCCTTGACCTAGTTGGTCTGATTGACCATTACCTCAACCTAGCAACTTGTTCTTGAGGATGCAGTGTCTCTTTGTGAGTACCTTCCTTAAGACAAGTGAGTAAACCTTTGAGTGTTTGCTTGTTAATAAACAACTCACATAACAAAAGATCAAGTGTGTCCCTCATTCCTCCTATTTAGGAGCAGGATACCACAGCCACCATTACATCCAGAAACCCCAGAGGGTATTGAGCCCCTAGCAACTCCAACAAGGAACCCTCATCTACACTTATCCCAGTAGCTCCCAGACTGCGAGCACCCCCAAGTCAGTTGGATCCCATAGTATTGACTTTAAAACTCATACCTCAGCACCCCACTGCCCATATACTCAGATCCAATGCACCTCCACCACAACCACCATCACAGCCATCATCCTGAGCCTCCACCCCAGATATATCCAACAAATCTACTGAATTGAAAGCAGCTCTCCCAGCTGACTTTTCTGGAGAACCTAGCAATGCTATGAGATGGATCAAGGCCATGAAGGCCTACTTTACTATCAATGCTCAACTGTATACCACCAACAACATGAAAGTCATGACCACATTGAACAAAATGAGTAAGGGATGAGAAGTCTCTTTCTCTGAAATGTGGTATGACAAAATGGGAAATGCCACCACCCCCACCAATGAGAAAACCTTCAACAAACTCACCACTGACTTCAAAACCATGTTCTACCCCTATGATGTGAAAGCTACTGCCCACCTTGACCTGCACAAGCTAGTGTAGAAATCATTTAAAAACACAGATGGAGTCTATAATAATGGATTCCAGAAGTATATCACTGATTTCCAGAACCTTGCCACCAGAGCCAGAATCACCAACAACACCTCACTCATCAATCAGTTTTCCTTGGGAATAGATCAGAAAATTGCGATCCTAATCCTATCCATGACCACCATTCCTACCACTATCATAGAGTGGATCAAATTCACTAAAAAACATTTCATACCCAGAGAATGCACATACTTGTGCTCAAGGGAGGGAAACATGTTCCTTCTTCTTTCCCTGGCCCTTTCCATCAAGTAAGAGATCCTAATGCCATGGATATCAACATGGTCACACTGACCAAACCCACCCCAACCAAATGAGCTAAATGCATCTGTGAAGGATGATGCTTCAGATGCCAAGAATCAGGACACAATGCCACTCAGTGTCATAAAGCTCTTCCTCCTTGTAACCCAACCATTGCTTCTTGCAACCCTTGCCCTGCTCAAAGAGTTAGGACCATAGAAACTCCTACCCCACAACCATCTTCATTCACCTCCACCCCCAAACTGACTGCTATGAAGATGTATCTCCAATCCCTGAGGACTTAGGGAAAGTCTGAGAAAGAAGTCCTCCAAACTCTAAAGCTATGTTATAAAGAGCTGACAAAAGAAGTGTCTGTTGTGCTCACATCTGAATCTCAGGATTTTTGAAACAAGAAGATAGATTGACACTATCTTCTCATACTATTGCCCATGTACTAGTAGGACAGAAGAATGAATGAACCCTTTGCATTCCAATCAAACTAAAGCTGGGTACAAAAATCATCAATGCTACCACACTCATTGACTATGGAGCCACAGGGAACTTCATCAATGTTAATTTTCTCTCTATCATCAATCTACCATTACAAAGAATGCCCAAACCCATCCTGGCTTATAACATGGATGAAACAGTCAACTCCAAAGGGAATATCTACTAGAAAGCCACAGTAGACATCACCTTTTCCTTGACCTTAACTGAACCCCTCAACCTCGTGGTCCTTAGCCTAGGAAGATGCCAAGTCATACTGGGAATGCCTTGGCTTAAGAAATGGAATCCAAACATTGACTGGATTACTCAAACCCTCAGGATGCCTCAAGAAATCTCTGAGGATGTTGTGTCTCTTCGTGAGCACCTCCCTCAGAGGTACCTTCTTTGATGGCCAGCAATGGATGCAGATCAGAAGATCTCTAACCAATTAAAGAAATGAGAAATGTGGCTTAAGGGAGAATCAATTGCGAAACTAACAATTTCCACCCAAATCACCCAGGCTGAAGGTGTAAAAGAGCAAACACTTCCGCCATGGTGCATGGAATTCCCAGTCATCTTTTCGGAAGTATCACATTCCAAGTTACCACCCCATTGCACCTATAACCATCCTATTGAGTTACTTCCATCCTTCACCCTGAAAGTAGCCAAGATATACTCTCTCAATCCTACTGAAACCAAAGCCTGCCAGATCTTTGTCCAAGAACACTTGAAAACTGGACATATTGTACCATCTAAATTCCCACAAGCATCACCATTCTTCTTTGTCCCAAAGAAGAATGGCTCTCTACGTTCATGCCAGGACTACTAATATCTAAACTCTCACACTGTTCGCAATGCATATCCATTACCCATCATCTCTGAACTCATTGATGAAATGAAAGACTCCATGATATTCACCAAGTTCAATATTTGATGGGGATACAACAATATTCATATCAAAGAGGACAATAAATGGAAAGCTGCATTTATCACCCCACTTGAACTTTTTGAATCAACAGTTATGTTCTTTGGATTCTATAATGCTCTGCCTACATTTCAGGTGTTCATGAACCATATTTTTGCCAACATGATAGCAGAACATTGGCTCCACATTTATATGGACAACTTAGCATTCACACCAAAGACAACCTACTCTTCACTATGAATGAATCTGTCAAGTTCTTGCCAGACTCCATGAGCACAATCTCACACTTAAACTCTCTGAATACATATTTGATGCCCCAAGAATGGAGTTTTTGGGTATGATTGTCAGACAGGGCAAAATTGAGATGGACACAGAGAAACTTGTGGCAATCAAAGACTGGAAACCCCCTACCTCCATCAAAGCCATTTGATCATTTACAGGTTTTGCTAACTATTACTGAAAGTTCATCCCCAACTTCTCCAATATTGTCACCCCACTCAACCTTTTTACTTGTAAGAATGAACCCTGGGCATGGACCCCACTCCAACAATGAGCTTTTGACAAACTCAAGTCCATCTTCTCCTCCACTCCCATCCTATGTATCCCTGACATTACTAAACCCTTCACCATCATGACCAATGCTTCACTACTTGCCGCTGGTGCAGTACTTATGCAACATGATACCAATGGAGATCTCCACCCTTGCGCTTACTTCTCTAAAACCTTCACTTCTGCAGAATGAAACTATGATATCTATGATTGATAACTTCTTGCCATTATCCTTGCCCTTACCGAATAGCATCAATACTTGATTGGCACCTCTTACCCTGTTACTGTTATCACCAATCACAAAAACCTCTCCTATATCAAGGACCCTCACAAACTATCATGCCAACAAGCCTGATGGTTCTTATGGCTACAGAACTTTAATATTCAATGGAGTGTCTCTTCTGGGATCAAGATGGCTCCTGCTGATGCTTTTTCTCATCAAGATTTCATTGACACCATGGACAATAACCTTGATGTTGCCATCTGCCCAAACCCTGTTGTTATTAACACTATTTATATTTCCCTTGCTCGTCATATATCTTCTTCTTCATCTTCTGACCCCCTCATTCTTTGCACTATACAAAGCTTACAGAAAGACACCCCACTATTTCCTTGTTCATCCTTATAGGACTGGATCTTTGATAACAGCCATCTCTACTTCAAACAATGTCTATACATTCCTCCATCCACCTGCCACTCCCTCATCAAATCGATCCACAACTCCCTCTTCTCAGGTCATGCAGGCTGATTCCAAACAAAAGCCATTCTTGAACAAGATTTCTAATGACCAGGATTGTCCACCTTCATAAACAACTATATCTTTAGATGTGCAGTCTGTCAATAGAACAAAGTCAATACTCACCCAGTCCACCTGCCCCTCTCACCTATCTCATCTTCCTCTTCACTCCCATTCAAACAAATCTCTGTAGACCTTATTATGAACTTACCCCTGATTTAGGGCTTTGATTCATTAATGGTCATGGTAGACCATGGCCTTACAAAGGGGGTAATTCTTATCCCTTGTATGAAAAATATCAATGCCACAGGAGTAGCAGCATTATTTTTCCAGAATGTCTTCAAACGATTCAGACTACATGACTTCATTATATCAGACAGGGGTCCTCAATTCACATCTGCCTTCACTCAAGAACTAGCTTGATTACTTCAATATGATGTCTGACTTTCTACCGCTTATCATTCCCAAACCAATGGACAAACCAAAAGAACCAATCAGGAGATAGAAACCTATCTCTGAATCTTCTGCAGCAACAACATTCAGAAATGGGTTGATTTCCTACCTACTGCTGAGTTTCACCACAATTCCATACCTCACAGTTCCACCAAAGCATCACCATTCTCACTCCTTCTTGAATACAAACCTAGATCTTATCCACCCCTTGGAAAGTTCTTTTTTCCCACATTGGAACAATGCCTCTATTCCTTCGAAGAAGCATGAAAAGAAGCTCTGGCAGCACATGAGTCCACTCATTGGATCATAACTAACCAATCTTCTGGAACCTTCCCCTCCTGGAAGGTCGGAATCAAAGTGTGGTTAGAAGCAACTAACCTCCAATTACACTACCCATCCCAGAAATTAATATCTAAATGATTTGAACCCTTTGAAATCACAAGAGTTCTATCTCCACTAGTCTATGAACTTCATCTTCCATCCACATGGAAAATCCACAACACATTCCATGCCACTCTATTATCCCCTTATTGGGAGACAACAACACATGGTTCCAACTTCCTATCTCTGCCACCTGACATAATTGATAGTGAAGAAGAATATGAAGTTGACAAGATAATAACTTATTGAAGTACTATTAGACACCATAAGTATCTAGTCACATGGAAAGGTTACCCAACCTCAGAAAACACCTGGGAACCTGAATCAAACTTATAACATGCTCTCACCCTCCTCACTGCTTATAAGTGAGATTATTATCTCTAACCTCCTCCCAGAACCCTTACAGGAAGTGGCATCTCTATGTGAAGTACCCCCCTGTACATGATCCACTGTCTTGTTGTTGAAACTGCAAAACATGTCTTTCCTCTCCTTCTCCATCTCATCATCTGCTTTAACTTTACCTTCTTTGTCTTTCTTACATTCCAGATCTGTGCATCCTACATTGTTACCTGTTCACTATGCCCGTTTACTTTATGCCATTGTTCTAACAGACCCCCACATTCTTTGTGCCATAGAAGACCTCCCACTGTTTGCTGAGGACATAACCTGCCAGGAGCTCATTTGCCTATTCCATGACATCACTCAAGTTCAACAATTTCATCATGAAGCCACTCCCCAAGATCTTCCTGCTGAATTCGGTGTACCACTACATCTGATCATCACAGGCCTACGTGATTGCATCTTATCCCTTCTGCACATTCAGGGATTCTCCACATTCATTGAATGCCTTCCCCCAGCCATTATTTACTCCACATTTAGATGTATTTATCTCTTTATGATGCAGGCTGAATGCAACAGATATCTCACTACTTTAGATCTTGGTGTTTCTGAACCACCTATTCTTCCAATCCCTGCTTCCAACCCTGTCTCCCCTCTTGCTGATCACCTATCCTCTCCACTGTCCTCCCCTTCCCTTTCCTCTGTCTTGGATGAGACTGCTATTGAACTTGAGGAGTTCAAATTCAACCCTGCTGCTCATGAACAAGTTCAGTCCTTTCATATCCTGGTTGAAGATCAAGAGATCCTGGCTTTCCCTACTCATGTCCTCCCAAACACTCTCCTCTGTTATTCAGCCTTGTCCCTCACTGAGTGTTTTCGTTAGCACTGTCTCGATCACTACAAAGAGGACTGCTCTGACTACACCTGCCTCCACTGCCTTATCTCTGCCCCTGGACATCCTCAGTGTCTTTGTCTCACCATCCAATGTGGTTTTTGTCTACACTGAGATCATACTGATCAAATTTGTCCACAGTGACGTTATGCAGGTTGTAGTACTACTGGCCACATCATTGACGACTGTTCTTTTGAGCACTTTACACCAGAACAGGCCACATGCATCTTTGAAGGACCCACACCCTCTTCTTCCCATACAGGCACTTAGAGTGAGATTAGTATTGGTCGAGTCAGGGACTCAAATTTATAAAGAGGTTAATGTTACAATCAGCCTCCTTTTCTTCTCTGTGTTACTCATCTCCATTGCATACCAAGCTCCCACCACTATCTGGGAAATCTATACTTCAAAGCTAGACTACTTTCTTCTTATCCTTGGTCCACTTTCCATTCACTTTATTGGATTGTAACTAAACCCCAAGCTGTTCCTTTTTGGACTTTGTCTTCACTTGGAAGGGGAGTATGACTCATATCTCATTAGTATTGATATGTTCACATTGGACTTACCCTCCTTTAGTCAGCTCTCTCATACTGACTACTTGTTCCCTATTACTCATAGTCCAATCATTTCCCAATGTTCTTTCTTGTTCTACAATTACGCTGACCTGCATGAAAATCATAATGTGCTGAGTCATGTACATTATCCTATAATCAAGCCCTTCTGGCTATAAATAGCCAATACCATATGCTATCATCCCTTCAAGTTTCGTTTGATCACCATCATCTGTTCCTGAGATATTCACAAATCTCTGAGAACCACTCCAGAATAACTACTAGTATTATGATTACTAATTAGACTAGCAAATTTCATGTAGTAGGCACAGATCACATGCTCTCTGGTCACCTGACTGTATAGCCACTAAAGCACATGACCATTGCCTTACTTTGAGTGCTGCCATAATTGCCACTCAGGCATGGCATTGGATGAATAAGTGCATATCATTCCCATGGACCCTTAATAAGATCAGATTTGTCTTGACCCAAAAAGAGTCAGATTAAATCTAAGGTTCAGATCTCAAGTCCAAGGTTATACACAGCCCCATCAGAGCTATGCAATGATGACCCTGAGCACTGCCCAGCATAGCCAACTAAGGCTATGCCTGTCAATGTTGACATGAGAACCAT
>JBBPOB010000186.1:0-24394 GCA_038091275.1 Tylopilus subfusipes
GTACGTAGCCTTATCCCTCGATAGGTAAATACACACAGTCCGTTGTTCACGCACGACGACTGAGCCTTATCCCTCGATAGCCCTCGTGCGCTGTCATCTCGTCACTACAGTAACTCTCACAATGGTCTAGGAAACTAGTACATGCGCGCGCCCAGGTCAAAGAAGTAGAGGCTTCGTATGCATCTACAGCCCTTTGGAGGAGTCTGCCCCAAGGACGCGTACATGATGTCATATCGACCTGTGGAGTAATACGAGACCCGGGAAGAAAAACAAGCTGGCGATCTGGCTACACGGTATAAAAAACTCGCTCTGCTGCCCGTGTACGTATCCTGAAAAAGTCCTGAACCTGGTATACAACTAATGCAATGGGTTATGCGCACATACAAGAACAACTCGTCCGAGAACAAACAAGTCGGCAGGCAAAAAAAAGCAATCCTGCGCATCGGCAAAAAAAGAAAAAACACACCTGGTCCATTAACGGGCAGCACTCTCGAGCGAATTTCGCGTTCGTCTGCCACTCGTAGGTCCAACCCCCACAAACGCGCTACTATGCTTGGCGGCCACGTCGCGCACGCGCCGCGTCACCCCGTCCAGACTCTCCTCGACGGTCTTGAGCCCAGGGAACACCCGTCTCAGCATCTCGTACACCTCCGCCCGTCGCGAACCGAGGATACTCCCCTCCAAGCGTAGATGCGTCACATGCTCATGACGGACCGTCGTATCCCAAAACGACAGCATGTCCTCCGCGTCGACGCACACCCCGACGGACCGAAGCTTGGGACAGCGTTGGAGAAGCGAGAGGAGGCCGTCAAAGGTGACATACGTCAGCGTAGGTTCTGCAACGTCCATTCCAAGACGAAGTTGCTCGAGCTTCGGCGATGCAGACGCGATCGTCTTGACGAGGTCGTCGTCCAGCCTGAGGTCGCCCAGGTCCACAAGGTTGAGCACACGCAAGGATTTCAGTGCGAAAAGCGGTTTCAGATCGCACGCGTCCAGTTGATGTTCGCGTCCCGGCGGGCCTACTTGTAGACCGAAGCGTCTGCTAGCGCCGATATCGTGAACGAGAGAGAAATCCCGCGTGTTGGGGAATTTCTCAGTGAACAGGCGCAAAAACGCGCGTAATGACGGGGAGGTGCAAAACGTCTCGATCTCCAAGTGGACAGTAGAGGGGGAAACGTCGGGCATGAGAAAAATGTCAACGAGAGATTCGAGGCCGTAATCCTTCCAACAGAGCGTTTGCAAGCTATGGAAGCTGCCTGGAGGAAGGCGATCACGAAACACGTCTAGATTGAGTAAAGACCAACGCATGTCGACTGCCAGATGAGAGAGCTTCTTGAGCTGAGCGAGGTGAACAAATGCGTCATTGTCCAGAGTAGAGCAGGCCACCGTCTCCAAACAATGGAACCTACGCAGGACGCTTGAAATGGTACGTGCCGAAGACATGGCATTGCCGGTTATTTTTAGATGCTCAAGTGCGGGACAGACATCCCCAAGAGGAAGACGAATAACGTCGTTGATCAATAACTTGGCATCAATCTCCAGGAATCGCAACGAAGGGCTGATGAAGAGGTTGATAGCTGGATTGAGAGAGGGGTGATTGGGTTGCCATTTCAGTTTCTGAAGGTTAGGAGTGAGAAGAACAGGATCTCGCAAGGCAGCCATGGCGAGAAAGATGGTCGAGCAACGTTCATATTGACCGTGACCAGAGCTTGTGTTCTCGACGAGGACGCGAACGCGACTTGCACGATCCATAAATCGCCACCACTCAGATCCAGAAAACATCCTGCGGCTCTACACATCCCTCAAGTCAGCAGCGGTCTGGTGACACACGGGAACTCGTATACTCACCAGAGACCAGCTCCGGGATTCCTTGTCACGTACTTGGGGCGGGAGGATGTTGTAGAGGGTTGAGATGCTGGGTATCTGGTACCAGAGAATCTCCTCGACCTGTCGCTGAAACTGCCGGCAAGTCCTCGCGATGGCGGCGAGCGCTGGGAGGAGCGGCTTGCCTGAATCGTCTGTGACATACTCGAATACGATCAAAAGGATCTCGGGTACGCGAAGCGCTGGATGCATGTTACGCTTGCGCGCCGCGGCCGCGAGAGGAGGGACGAGTACGAACATCATAGCCCTTGGACAGAATTTATAGTGCCGGAGCTGATGTCATGTCTCACTGGCGTAGACGGTACGAAACAAGTGTAGCACAAATATGTCAAAGTCCTTCCGGAAGAATACGATCCGAATTCACATATAGTCAACACCTGGGTCGCGTCATTCACTGCTCTTTCAGAGAAAGATGTGCGCCTATCCGCAGGGTCGGTGGTCAGCCTGTGTTGCGCGCGTTTGCGTGGTGAGCAGGGCTGGTCTGACTGGAACAATCGCTTGGTCTTATGTTTAGTATGGGTGAATAACGTCCTCAGAGGTTCAACGATTTCTTGCCCCTCCCCAACGTTCGTTAGTGTAGCATGAAAACAAGTGTGTGGATCATGCCAGTGGCGGTGTTACGTAGTATGCACGCCTACATATTTTGAATTAACCAGCTTTGTTCGGTGAAATAGATACCATGCTGATCGCGCAGAACTACAGTTCATCTTTCCTGTCCTCGTCCTCCAACGGACGACACAACGCAGGAGTTGTTCCGGTAATTTGGTACTCGCACTTTTCCAGCTCTGCGACCGTTAGTAGAGCGTTCTCTGTACCACACGAAAGAATGAGCTAAAGACATATAAACAGTAATCAGCGAACCAGCGAATGACGAGATGGGAACAACTGGCCTCGAGGCTGCGTTGTGGTCCGTTCCAGCACTTCGTTCCTTGCGTATAGTGCTGTTTGGTATAATATTCAAGCTCGCCGGGCTGTGCAAGTTTATTCCATGAGGTGAATTTTCTGATTCGCATATTAGTCTTAGCTCCAGAAAGGTGTCAACTTATCTACGACTTACCCGAGACTGGACGTCGATCCTCCCTTGTTCGGTTTTTGGCGTGCCTCTTCAAAAAGGCAGACCTCGTAGGTGTAGCTACAAATTAAAGTATGAATATCCGAGAGTTCGAGCATTGAAGTCCACGAACTCTCCGGTGTCCTTTTCGAGGCATAGGCCGTCAAGCTTTTTCCATTCACCTTCAGGCCCGAACCCAGCTGGGTCGAATAGATCGGAGAGGTCGCCACGCGCATTATGTTCTTCCTCACGTGTGAGCTTGAGGCTGTGTTCCGCATCGGACAGGGCCTGCCGCGCCCGATTTGCTTCTACAAAGAGGCCATCAGCACAAATGCTCGCATACAAAGTTCATATATGGCTACCATCAGAAGCATCAGATCGGCCACTCCCAATGCCAAATGCTTGCGACCAAGAAAGGACAGTGGCGCGAAGGGAGACGTAATACGGAATGAGCAAATCAGGAAGATAGGCGGTTATTTCAAAGACTGGACGTCCGACTCATCAGTGAGCAACATTACATCTGGAAGTTGTGGAGTTAGACTTACGAATTGACTGCGATGCAGGTTGACCGACGATCTTGTCATGCTCCAAGAGTAAAGAAACATGATCGGTCTTTAGCAGACGATCAAGTTCCTTCTCGATCTGATCTGCATTCAAAATACCCTCTTCTTCCTCCTCGACCTCTGGAGCACGGGCTTGCGTCTCTTCGCTACTGTCCTCACCCTCGCGGACATTGTTGATGTGAGGGAGTCCTGCAAGTGATTCCCATCCTCGTACAGCTTCCAGAACGGCCATATCCTGATAATTAGGGTTGTATCCTGTACGCAAGGTGTCGAGGATGTCGCCGAGTGCCTTTTCCCTCTCCAAATGTTTACTGTGTTCTTTCCGAAGAGACTTTAATCCCATATGGTGAGAAAGAAGCGACTGATAGAGTGCTATCGAAAGGGACGACGAGCGTCAATGCTGAGATGTGAATATGAAAGAGGTACCTACGTGACTGCTTTTTGCGTTCCAATTCAGCAGCTGACATCGACTCTGCGTGTTCAGCAACGTCTTGTAGGAAGTTAGAATCTGAACCTTCCATGTAACAATGTTCCCCACCTCTCAACCTTTCTACTTCGAGTTCACGAGACGCGACTTCGCGTTCCAAGTCTACTGTAAGTTTCTCGATACGTTTCTTCTCCTTCTGCGCGAATCCAATGTACGAGGCACGTATTTTGGAGCCCTAGAAGACAATAAACAAGTTGTTGGCTATGAAACAGTTGTTGTACGCACGGTTTTCCGCAGTTTACGCTCCGCTTCTTCCTTCCTGCGGTATACTTCGCCAACCTCCACACATGTATTAGAGCATACTCCTGGTACTTCGTCTGACCCGTCACAACATTCCGGTTCTGGTATGGGGTTGGGCGGTAGCAAATTTGGTGAAGCATGTTGCTTACCACAAAGACCATCCCGCACACGCGAACTGGGGATAGTCGCGCCAACATGTCCTACGTTCTTACAATAAAACGTTGAGCTAGGACATGCACTGGTACCTAATTTTGTTAGCTCGTTCTGGATTGATTCTGTTGATTTGTAACTTACCAGGCTCATCACTGCCATCAGGACAGTCGCAATAGTCGTCATTTACCGCACTCCAAGGAATTTCCTTTGAGCCGTCCAAACATGACCACGTTCCTGATGCAGACGGCGTGTACTTTGCTTGAAGAGCCGGGAAAACGCCGTGTGTCTTATCAAGTGTTGCAAGGGCGGGCAGGGGGAGGGCAAGGAGCAACCAAAGAACCATTAATGCCCGTTTCAACTGTAGTTGCTAAACCGCGACGTGGCAAATAGGACGTGATTACATAATCACACATTCGAATGGAGCCTCAACTATCGGAGTTCGCCGAGGAACAGGCTGTGAGGGAGAGCAGAACTCCATCGACACCGACGACGACAACGTGAAGGTCGTAACATCATGGTAAGTTCAGCTTCGCAGACGTGCACGAGCGAGCGTGCCAGAGGTTTCATGCAGAGTAAATCTTCGGCAGCACGCTGGATGCGCGCACTGCTGTCCGGATTACACGTATGGACTAATCTATCATTCAGGCCAAAGCCAAAACACCTGCCCCATCATCTGGCGGAAAAGCTGCTAAGAAGAAGAAGTGGTCGAAGGGCAAGGTCAAGGACAAGGCTCAGCACTCGGTCATTTGCGATAAAGTAACCTTTGACCGTGTGATGAAGGAAGTGCCGACCTGGCGCTTCATCAGTCAAAGTATTCTCATTGAACGACTGAAGGTCAATGGGAGCTTGGCACGTATCGCTATCAGACACCTGGAGAAGGAAGGCTTGATCAAACGCATCGTGCACCACTCGGGCCAGCTCATTTACAGTTAGTTCTCGTCTTCCTTTTTGAAAACCCTTTTTATTGAAAACGATACCAGCCCGGTTAACAACTGCTTCGGATTAGAGCTAGCCACATCTTTCGCGTCCTGTGCCCGCCACGAGCCCATGTACTTCACCTATTGCAACAAAAATTATGCTTATGACTGTGGTACACTGAATTACCTCCCAAACTGGAATCGATTTCCTCGCGGATGCCGAGTGTGGTTGAGCCTGGTGAACCCTGACTGCGCATTTAGGTGTATGACGTTCAAGTGCCGGCTTATCACACTGAACTTGGAAGTTGTGGGATCAGATGATCAGGTGGCCGTCGACGCGAGAGACGCCGATTTGGTGATCGCTGCTCGTTGTTATACTTTCAACGTCCTATAAACGATCTCTCGGGCCCGGCCTTGCATTTGAAGCCTTCTTTACAGGGTCTCGCTCAGACGATTGGTGGTTCGGCGGCATGACCTTCACCTGCCGCTCTTCTTGATCGCTTTTCACGACATAGCAGGTCCAGGTCCTTGTTATGTTTAGCCATAATCGGACCATGAACCGAGGACGATTCGTAAGATGAGTCCGCTTGCTGGTATTTTTAAAGTCTGCTCGAGCAGTCGACTGGCTCACCCACATCCCGAAGATGGACCTGCCTGTCGCCATCTCACTTCCAACAGGCAAAGTTGGCGTCGCCCTTTCTGTTGCCAGTGAGGACACATCGATCGCTCTCGACTCTATTGCGACCAAATATCCCTCCTCTCGATCCTCCGTGTTCGAAGGATACTGCTCCTGAGACGAAATCTAAAACGCTAAAATCTCGCGAATACATACAAATGGTAACTCTTTGCTGGTTTATCTACCTCGAGGGATGGAACGATGTGACAAATGGGCCGTTGCTGCCACGGAGTACACCTCTCTCGACCGATTTGCGTGCGCTGCTGACGACACGTAACCAGGTCTGATACGCAGTGGTAGTTTCGTTGATGTTTGTTTTCGCCTGTCTGGTGCGTGACTCCTTGATGCGGACTCGGAAGTATCGTACGAATTGGATGATTATCTAGGGCTTCATAACTGGCACATTATTCAACGTCGTCCTGACTCAAAAGCTGAGATTTTCAGTTTGGTGCAGGACATTTATATCACAGCTTTTCCAGGTCATGGTCCTGGGCTTGTGATTTCGCCGCGGTGCACTCGCTATTTTTGCCGTCCGCGTAGGATCTTTGTCTCAAGTCATCGCGTATTCCATCGAAACCCCATTTCCTGTATTCATATTTGCATACTTCATCGGCGGTATTGGCTTGGCCTTGCATCCAAGGTCCTCTCCAAAGACATTTCAAGTTTATCGAACGAGTTTAGAATGCTCAATCTGTAGGATAGCATCCTTCAAGCAGAACGCAGAAATAAAAATGGGTATCTTCATGGCTGGCAAGTGAAGGTACTCGTTTGTGTGTGTTTCCTGAACCGACCCCCCTTCAGCGTATGGTGAGCTTCTGTCAGTGCACTTTAGGCAGGGCGCTAACACTGATCAGGTATGGTGCTCTTTCCTCACCACTTGTAGCGACTCGGTTTGCTCAGCTGAGGCGCTGGTCCTTCCATTATTTCACCTCTCTCGGTATAGCGTTAATCGACACAGTATGTAGCTCTCATTTCGACTACAGAGACAGGAAGGTAAGCTCATTTGGTCCGGGAGATTCCTGCAGAAAAACACTCACCGTCTTCCGCCAAGTTTGTCTTGCACAAATTGGGATATACTCGGAACCAAAGCAAACCAGTGAAGGCAGTCACTTCCGCCAAATATTTCCCTTAAGGACGTGCATGATCTTGCATCCTTCATTCTTTTTTATGTTAGAACTGAGGTGACGATGGGAGGTAAGATGTCATCATCGTTCATGCTTGTATGCAGCATTCCTTATTTACAATACCGACCTAGGATGGATCGTTACATATATCATCGACGTTAGGGGTGGAGGTGTCTTCGGGATACCTCGCTACTGGATTTTTTGCTGGTGAGTCCGTTGTTTTTTTAGGGATCGGCTAACACAGAGAAATAGGATTAATGATTGGCCGCGTCGCGTTATTATGGGTGAACGAGAAGGTTAGACATCGATACCCCTCCACCGCTGACCTTCACAGATCGGTGAACGTTTGGCGCTTTTATTTACGCTATATGCGCTATTGGATGTGTGTCGTCGCGACATATGAGCTTGATGACTGATCATTCTTTAGATTCGTGATATGGTTCGTTCCATCCCTTGTTGGTGATGCTGTTGCAGTGGCAATCATTGAGATGTTGATGGGGCCGGTGTACCCGGTCGTCATGAACCATTGCGGCAGGGTATTCCCTCGCTGGATTCTGACCGGTTCGATCAGTTGGGTTGCTGGATCAGGCAAGGCAGGGTCTGCACTTGTACTGGCAGGGGCTATCGCCTCGAAAGCTGGGATTGGAACGCTCCAACCTGTGTAAGTGAAATGTACCTTCCATATCCGTGATTTGGCACTCATGGCATGTAGATTGGTGGGCATATTAGGCCTCATGACAGTTATCTGGGTGTTGGTCCCTAAAAGCACACGACGCAAAGATTAAGTAGCCAACATGGCTCTCGTAATTTTCTGTCCATTTGTTCCGTTGTACTATTCGTCGGTGATTATTGATCAGCGCTCAGTTGCTGTCAAATTCTCCTCCTAGGTTCTGTAGGTTGTTGTATATCTTGTGATCTCATTGAATCACACTTTGGCTGAATCGATATAAAGGACAAAAAGGGTTGAATTGACAACTAAGTCGTTGTCTTCCTACCGTCCTACATCTCACCACATTCTGTAAACGACGTTGCTAAGGGACGGTTTGTCATTTGAAGTGACCGCTCACCTGTTATCTTGACGAGCAACTTAGGCCGGTTGTTGGGACCAGTAGGCACATGTTCGATTTTGCGAAGTGTGAGCATGCCGTCAATCACCTTACCAAACACGACATGCTTCCCATCGAGGAAGTCGCATTTTGCTGTAGTTATGAAGAACTGACAGCCATTCGTGTTTGGGCCAGAGTTGGCCTAAATGTGCGTCAGAATGCGCAAGACGACAACATGAACTGCCATACCATCGACAGGAGACCTGGGCCTATGTGCTTCTCCTGGAAATTCTCGTCCTAACAAAAGACTGAGCACGAACAGACACGACAAGCATTGCATTTGGACTGACAGGGAATGTCTTCCCGTATATCGAGAAGGAGCCAGTGCCATCGCCGTTTATGAAATCACCGCCTGCCGAAGAATAAGCTGATTTGGCTCGAAGCCAATCGACAACATACCCTGACACATGAAGTCGGGCACTCTGATCTGAGATCAGCAGCCAGGAAGATCGAATATGGCAGAGATCATACACTCTACAGTCACAGTCAGAAAGTACCTCGTCCCCACGTGCATGGGCTCACCTGTGGAAAGTCCCATTCTTGTAACCCATTGGACGGGCGTCCTTCCTATCACGTCCTTGAGTTGATCAGAGAAAGCGTTCACAACAAAGAAGATCCGAATCACCTGAATTCGCCAGTGCAGAGCTGCCTGAAGTTCTCTGCTGTCCTGATCAGGTGTTAGAACACAAGCGGCGAATCCGATGCCAAGGACGCACTTTGGGACGATATCACTAAACAACTCCATTTTGATACGCCCTGCAGGTGTTTCTCCAATGTTTATGTCCATGAAAACGATAGGGCGCGTTGTTGAAGACATTGGCCGTTGGATAGAGTGCTTGATTAGAGGGGGTAGCAGTCGTTTGTCACTGCGCTAGTCGCGAATCGGCTACTGCACGTGCAGACTTCAACCAACCTGTATGTAGCCCCACCACTCAGCGTGTTGCGGAGCTCCCCGATAAAGGCGCGCTTGGAATTGCCGTTATCCATCTCGTACACGTTCCTTTTCTTCCTCTGTTTCTATCGCCCTCATGAGCACAGAGAAAAACTACTACATCGGCGTGGACATCGGGACAGGCTCTGCACGAGCGTGTCTTGTCGACGCCAGTGGTCACATCGCAGCGTCTGATACCCAAGATACCAAGACATGGCGCGATGAGAACGATCACAGGATCTTTGAGCAATCAACAACAGACATCTGGTCCAAGATATGCATCGCCGTAAAGAACATATTGCAAAAGTCTGGTGTAGACAAAAGCGCGGTCAAAGGCATCGGATTCGATGCAACTTGTTCACTCGCCGTCGCGGATTTCAAAGGAAACCCGGTCTCCGTGACAAAAGAGAGAGATATTGGAAGCGTCCCCGGCGAAAGGAACATCATTCTTTGGGCAGATCATAGAGCTGAGAAGGAAGCAGAACTTATCAACTCAACTGGCTCCATTGTTCTGAAATATGTTGGTGGGACGATGAGTGTATGCTTGCATGCATGTCTTCCCCTCATCGGGTCGTGCTGATTTCAATCCATAGCTTGAAATGGAGGTTCCGAAGATCTTGTGGTTAAAGAAACACATGGACGCGGCTCGTTTCTCCCAGTGTCAATTCTTCGACCTTCCTGATTTCTTCACTTACAAGTGCACTGGAGATAACACACGGTCGTTCTGTTCCACGACGTGCAAATGCTCCTTCGTTCCTGACAAGGGTTGGCAAGAGGATTTCTTTACTAAGATCGGCCTTGCCGAGCTTATTGATGGGGGCGAATGGAGGCAGATGGGGGCCGCCAAAGGTCGCGTCAAACCTGCTGGGACACCAATCGGTCAGGGCCTCACCGAGGAAGCTGCCAGAGATCTTGGTCTACTGAAAGGAACGTCTGTTGGCAGCGGCCTTATTGACGCGTGAGAAGTTGACTCCCCCTGGATGACGCTGAAGCGCTCATGATTGTTGAAGATATGCAGGTTGGATGGGCACAGTCGGGGCACGGCACACAGAAAGTGGACGCTTATCTGCGGTCCCCGCCCTTGACGAGTCACGTCATCGGCTCGCTGCTGTCGCAGGAACAAGCACATGCCACCTGGTACAGGTAAGTGTGATTATTTACCTCTCTAACGTCATTGAGCTCCGAGCTAGAGCAAAGAAGGAGTTTTTGTAAACGGTGTTTGGGGCCCATACAGGGTGAGACAACCTATTCTACTGACCACCGACATGTAGGATCCGAGCTGAATCGGTGACACAAGGATGCTGCTTTCCCTGGATGGTGGATGAACGAGGGTGGTCAATCTTCAACCGGTCAACTTATTGATTTTGTGATCACTACTCATGCTGCGTATCCCGAGCTTCAAGTGCGGGCCAAGCAAGAACAGAAGAACATTCATCAAGGTCAGCCTGACAGCCATCTATG
The DNA here is from genome assembly GCA_038091275.1 of Tylopilus subfusipes. Classification (NCBI taxonomy): domain Eukaryota; kingdom Fungi; phylum Basidiomycota; class Agaricomycetes; order Boletales; family Boletaceae; genus Tylopilus; species Tylopilus subfusipes. The sequence continues at coordinate 10,594 of JBBPOB010000186.1, forward strand.
TAATGTATAGGTACCCACGGTACTGACGTTCGCCATGTCCGGAGTCCTTCTCGAGGTGCTTGAAAAGCTATGCCAGGAGAAGCAGGTCGAGTCGTTCACGGAACTCACAAGAGACATTCATTTCTATCCAGATTTTCATGGTATGCTGAGTTACTACGGATTTTATGTTTCTTACTGTTCCGCAGGAAACAGATCACCGATTGCAGATCCTCGCATGAGAGGGGCGATCATCGGTCTTGAACTTGTACGTTGAAGATTTCTCGCCACCACCTCATCCTCACTGTCTTCAGGATGCTTCCATCACCGATCTGTCCAAGAAATATTACCTGACCCTGGAAGCTATCGCTTTACAAACGCGTCACATCATCGAATCAATGAATACCGCGGGTCATGAGATCAATTCTCTTTACCTCTCCGGAGGACAAGCCCGTAACGCTGTTCTTATGCAACTTTTTGCCGACGTTTGCGAAGTCCCGGTCGTTCTCCCCGCGTCTTATTCGGAGGCCGTCGTGCTTGGCGCGGCAATGCTAGGAAGGATTGCGGCTGAGAAGGTGACGGCCTCCGAGCAAATGTGGAAAATAATGGCGAGTCTCGTTTCATGACAACAGTCGTAGCTGAAGTGTTCACTGTCCACACTACTCGCACTTTTAGGTTGAGATGACGCTCCCAGGTACTCTCCTGGTTCCTGCACCATCTCTCAAGGCCAAGAAGCTCCTTGATGCAAAGTACAAAATTTTCAGAGAAACCATCGAGATTCAGAAACGATGGAGAAAACAAATTGAGGAAGCTGGTAGTTGATGACATTAGATCATTGTATATCAAGGACTGGGAAAGAGAAGGAAGGAGAAATTGTATACCAGAAAAGGATGATTCCATATCGTTTGAATGCGAACTTGGTTTCACGCTTCTACACACGTGGATGGTTGACTGTTGATGATGCCCAATATCGACACACAGATACTAGGCGCCTTCCATGGATCGCCTCCCTTTGATCTTATCGCCTAAAATCCATCCTCTCCTTCGATCAGGATGGTTTTCATCCGCCATCCTTTGTGATCATCGTCCATTTCGTCATCCGCCCAATCGAAATCCTGGTCCCCAGTGCCTCGTCCACCCATCTCAGCTCCGACTCCGTCGACTTTCGAAGGATGTCAGGAGCTTATTTCGATGTGGCATGAAGGCAAGGAACGTCACCTTCCTCGATCCCGCCTACAATATCGACATCTTCGTCTTCCTGGAGTTTTTTCCTGAGCGCAATTTGAGTTTCGTCTTCCTGTTCAAGAAAGCTAAGTCTGTTGATTTCAAATTCTCTGGAATACTCACCAGATCGAACTCTGACTCTCCTTCCTCATACCAAACGTTCTCGTCCGCTTCCTCAAACCCTCCAGCGAATGCACCCCATCGTTCAGGAGAGGGGCTATGCCAGATGAGAATAGTGCCTTGGTTGGTGGTTGAGGCAAGGCGCGGTGCAGACGGGTGCCACTAAGAAAACAAACGCAAAGCAAAATAGGGAAAGAATTGTGAATGAAAGGACAGCAACTTACATGCACATCGATCAGTGGCTCTCTCCCTCCATCTAATGCGCTCGCAAACTGACCGTCATTGGAGATATCCCATATGTAAATCTTATGCGTCGCTGGGTCTGCTGCGCCTATGGCGCTGTTCAAACCGGAAAGATAGAATGGAACACCACTCGCATACCTCCTGCTAACCATTCCCCATCCGGACTGTATGACATTGTGTGCCACGCAACTTTCGAGATTGGATCGCTAAATTTGTGTGTAGGCTCTAATTCAGTCTCAAGTATTGGATGTGTGTTTATAGACACCGAAGTGGTTTCAGAGGCTGGAGCTCCATTGCCATTGGAGTTCGAGTTTCGTCCAGTGGTATGTTCGACGGGGGGAGAATTGGACGACGACGCAATACCATTTCTAGCGGAGGATGATGACGGTGAAGGATAGTTAGGAAGCGTAAATTGGCGAATGGTTCTATCAGAGGAATTTGTCGCCAAACGCCTTCGAAGACAATGTAAGTCACAGGTAAGCTGAAATGTTGCTCTGTACTCACCGGCCTCCCTTGGCAAACTCGAGACCTTTGATAGCACCTGCGCCGGATATCCGATGCTTCGCAACGAGCTACGAGGAAGGTGTTAATTAGGTCACTAGAATCCCATCTCAACCTCGCGGCATTCGAAAGAACAGACAATCGAAGTGGAAAATTGAAACAGCACATTAACAACTCACCCCTTTTGTTCGGACATTAAACACGTACACCGTGCCTGCCGAGGTACCAACGAAAACATGTCGGCCAGTTGGATCGAATCGGGCGGTGGTCATTACCGGCCTACATACGCGATGGAGCATAGGTCATACATGCGGACATCAATTTCAGGTAGAAACCACGAAATTCAACATCAGCCATTTGGCATGGTACTGAAAAATTGCAACGGGGCAGCTTACCGTGCCCTCTCATCACCTTCGTCCTCGTCGCATAGCTCGAACCGACCGCGGTGAGTGTTGCGTAGATCGACAATATATGCTTCGCCCGTGCTCAGGAGGGCGAGTATAATGCGACTAGAGATCGAGTCATGTAGAAGGTGGTCGTCAAGACGGGCTATGGGAGTTTCGGCATACTCGCCCACCTGTTCCTTGGGTGAAAGTTTGCTGCGACTACTGGTGCATCGAATCTGATTGTTGCATGTCTGTGGGGTGGGTCATAAGGTGAAGCAAGATCCCAGATGATGATGTTCCAATCTTTGGAGGCAGTGAGGACGTATCGGGAGGTGCGTGACCAGCTGCAATGCTGAGTGTCATATATACGCGAGCCAAGAGGTTGGTTGACGTACTCTATGGCGGTGACACCTTTTACATGACCCTCACACCACCTGATTGTAGCTCTCGTGTCAAGGTCCCATATGACCGTCGATCCGTCATTGCGTGCGGCTGCGAGAAGCTGGCCTGAGGGGTCGAAACGAGCAAACGAGGCACCGGAGACGAGTGAGGTCTGTACGGTTGTGGGATGAGTGATAATGAACGGATCTAACAGTTAGTGACCAATATTGGTGTGAATGACGTGCGATGCAACTTGGCAGGTCGACGTACTAAGGAGAGATGCGTTCATGGCCGTCTGAGTCATCAAATGGTAAGGTAGGCGGTGTCCAAGTCGATGATGGCCGCCCTTCAGCAGACCCTCCACTCTCTCGCTGTTCCCGCCACTTTTTCACGCCATGACAGGATAGTGGACACAACTATTTTGACCGAACTGTACGCATGGAAGTCGAACACGGAGCCCTTGCTTAACCAGCTAGACTCTTTCGACGTCTCTGCGCTCTCAATTTCTGAACTAGCTGATCTCGTTTGTGTTCTTGCCCCGTTGACGGCGGTAGCCCATTGGTCCTCTCCAGCTACACGCACCCTCGCATCTGGTACCCCGTTCAGTCTCTCGAGACCCAGATGTCGTTGATTTTTGTCACACAGCTCGCCTTTCCAGCATCCCTGTTTCTGACCAACTCATCACTTACATTCTGACCCAGGTTGTCAAACCCCTCTTCGCTCCAACTCCTCATCCACGCCTTCATACATCCACAGCGCGGATCCTACCTCGTCCAGCGGACGTACAGGATACGTATGTCGAACAACCATGGAAAAAACGTCCGGGCCTAGATGAAACCATCCGTTGGTGCCTCCTAAACACAGAGGTCTGGTCTATCCGTTTACTGTGTACATTGCTTGCTGATCACTTCATTCGTCACTAACTAGTCCTCAGCATACGAAACCGCGTGGCCACTCTTCCTACCCCCAGTCATGACCTTCCTAGATGATTACCAAGTGCCCTACAAGCTCCTTGGTGTCCGTCTAGTTTCTGACATGCTGACCCGTGTACCTCCCCAATTACTCCTCCGAACCGGAGTGGATACGCTGATGTTCAACGTGCGTAGCGTCGTGTTCCCACACCTGTATCTGCAACATATGTATGCATTGCTGAAATTTGGTTCAGTCTCTGACAAATTCTTTGTCGTACCTTGGAGACCAGTTGACGCCGGACTTCATCCGTTTAGCCGTTACGACCACCCTTCAGCTTGTTGACATCACCACTCCCTCCGCGTTTCCTTCTCATGACGTTTCGCTGCACAACAGCAAACCCCAAGGCACACCAGCTTCAGCGTTCACACACACCCTGTCATCATCCCAATCTAAATTGCTGTCTACTCGCTTTTCCCGACTCTCGACTCTTCTTTCTTCGTCCCTGCTCGGCATGGTCATAATGTACACGCCTACCTTTCTCCCTTCCGTTTCATCTTCGGCCCATCCCGATCCCTTTGCCGACCCAGAATACGATGACATCGACCGTGTTCATGTCCTAGAAACTCCCTCGCAAGTGCCGATGCCGCACGTGCGATCTTTCAATCCAACCCTCATTGCAGCAGCTCAAAGTTTACCGCCTGTCTTGTCCGCACTTGGCATAGGAGGTGTTCGCTTCTTAAAGGGTGTCATCCCCGTCTTAGCCGAGTGGCTCTCCCTACCTCTTCCAATTGTTGCCGCTGAATCAGGGTGTGCTTTCAACGAGGCAACTTCTTCGCACAACACTGAAGAAACATATCATGGCTCAGGATACTTCACAGCAGATGTTACACTTCACCTCGCTTCATTGTCCAACTTGTCTGTACTCTTCAACACCTGTACTCCCCGAATAGGAGGGTGGTCCACAACAATTGTTGATGCTATTGGACGGTGTTGGGTTGGATGTGTGGATATTGAGAGTGATACTTTTGCAAAGGACAGCTTGCAAATTCTGAAGGAACAGCTGAAAGAGACAGCTGTTCAGTTAGGACAGCTGCATCCTGGTGTTATTGAGGTATGTCCATTTGTGGTTGCTTTGATATTTACTACTTTTTATGTTTACCTTTTGAATAAATTTCCTTTGTTGTGTCTTGATTTAACCTACTTCTTGCTTCATTTTTGTATAATCTATCTTTTCTGATGATTTACTCACAAAAATTTGTATTACAGAATGAATATGCTACTTTATTGGCATTCAATAGAGGCCTATTTGAGGGTTTGGTAGGAACCTTATAAAATCTATAGGCTTAGATATCTTACTGACAAATGCTTAGCTTGCAAGATAATGTATTTTGTTTTATGTTTACAAAGTCCAACAGCTGTATTTTCCTGCTTGTCAAGGTTTTGTTAAAATGAATTTTGTACTCATGTGACACTGTTAATCCATCTCTTTTTATATTTTAGTCTCATAGTTTCAACTTCATGGATGGACTTCAGAGTGGTAAATAATATGTACTTGCAAATATGCCAATAGCCTAGATAATTGTTGGCTTGGTTGACAAGATTTTTGCCATGGTCAGAAAAGACTGATCAGTCAGTCTCAATTCATTTAGCTCATGCATTCTGAAACAATTCAAAAGCATGTCAATGCATCAGATTGATTGTACCAGACTGAGTGAGAGTAGTACACTTGAGCAAGGAGCTAGAGGATCTTTAAAGTGTAGCAATGTAAAGGCTTGTGAGGGAAAGAACTAGACTGGGGTCATCAGTTGAGCTTGTGTCAAGTCTGGTTCCTCCACATTCAAGTCCACAGGAAGTCCAGACAGAGCTGAGGGGGATAGGTGTGGGTGAGTGCACAATGGACTGGAGGTCTGATAAAGATATGGATAGGGGTAACATATGGGACTTGGTGCAGGACTTATGTGTCATGCCCTTGCCTAGACTCATTGTCCCAATTTCAGAGGAGCAGAGATTCAAGGTAGGAGGAGATAAGGGAGAAGTGAGGAGTGACTTTGGTTGAATTCATACTGAGGTTACATGGCAGTAATGACAGGAGTTATATATGTAGTTTATTGATGAGATCAGAGATGAGTGGGAAGGGGTAGGCATCTCAGATGGTATGTTTGTTTAGGTATGGTAGTCTTGGCAGGGGTGAAGTTTTTTGTCTTTCTTGGACATGAAGAAGAATGGGAATGCTTGGGGAGATTTGGATGGGTGAATTTTCCCAGACTTCAGGTTTTTGTCAATAAAGTCATTGGCTGCTAGTCATTCAGTGGGGGAGAGAGGGTAGATCTTCCCAGTTTTAGGGACAAAGGTCTTTTTCATGTTTATCTTGTGGTCATATGGTTAGGTTGGAGCAAGGGTACCTGCAGTTGGTTTGGAGAATACTTTCACAAACTCCTTGTACTCAGGGAGTAAAGTTACTTTTGCTTTTTTTTATTTGGCCACAATGGCCAGTTCCATAGTGGTAGTGATTTTAGAGATGGTGGTTATAGGGAGGAACCTGGATCTGCATTTGACAACATGATTTAGGGTGTAGTGGTCTTTGGCTCGTTGAAGAAACTTTTCTTTGGTCTCATAGTCCATATAGTCATAGAGCATGTCAGTATCTACCATGTTAATGTGCTGGGGAGGTGGAAGTCAAGAAAACCTCTCATTATATGCTTTGTCATTATTGGTGTAAAGGATATAGTGCTCTTTTGATTGGTCAATGGATTTGGGGATAGAGATGATCAGATTTGCCCAATTGATAACTGGATCTTTTTCAACCAAGGATGATGTTCTCCTTTCCACAGTTCATGACATAAAAGGTCTGTTGAATAGTGATACCTTCTACTTTGAGAAAGAGGTTACTGCAGAATTGGATTTCTCCATTCTGATTGGAGGATTGATCTATGTTTTGGACTGGGATGGGTTTGTTAAGCTTTGCAGTTGGGAGTTGGTGTTTCTTTATGAAATGCCAGTTGATGCAAGAGATGTTAGCTCTGCTATCAATGAGGGCTTGGGTTTTGACAACTTTAAGGGTGTGAGAGGGTAAGAGTAACTGGACTGGGATTCTTATGGACTCTGTAAAGGTTACTTGTACAGGGGCAACAGTAGGAACTGTCAAGACCAGGTTAACTCCAATGCACAACTCTGGAACTCTGGAGTTCTGCTAGACACATAGGACTTCAGCTTCAATGTATGTGTTGTGCCCTTGTCAGTCACATCCTGTATTTCAGAGGGTTGGAGGTTGAAGGATAAATCTGATGTTACATTTCCACCTAACTCCTTAGTCAATACTACACATTTTGTACACTTTACTATGCTACTTAATTATTTGCCCATTGAGAGAATTGAACTCTCAACCTCATCAGTACTGATTACTACTGATTACTACTTACATATCACCTACTGATTATGCTACTGATCACCCTAGTTAGATCTAGTCAGATTGACTCAGAATGAGTCACAACTAGTCGGATCAATTAGGAATGAGTTATAGATAGTCACTCTCTTATCTACCTCATGGGCATCTCATGTATTTCATCTCCATGCACTATCTCTGCCTCATGCCCCTATCTCTCCTCATGCTCGTTCTCATGTACATCTCTGACTCACCATGACTCCCCTTTGTCCTCTAGGGTATGATCCAGTTATCTGGGCTATACACACATGTATTCCTCATGGTAGACTAGACACAGGATATCATAGATCTACTATACACATGTACAAACTGTTATGGCTCTTCTTTGTCAGTATATTTTTCTTTCTTCTTACATTCACATCGTTGTATTACTAAACTGCTTCCCTATTTTGGGAAGAGGTTCTCACATTCTGATAGGAAGGTCAACTCATGGTACAACTTTCTGACTCCTTTTCTGATTGATCCTTTCAGATTGTACAACTTCTCTTTCTCTTTTCCTGATTGGTTCATCCAAGTTGTACAATTTTTCACTTCTGTTCTAAGGTTGGTCTGTGTGCCAGACTACAGATATATAAACCAATCTTGTTATGATAATAGATACCCAAGCTAGTTCTACACAATACAAGCATTTTACTTGCCACCACACCTAGACCTTCTAAGTGTGCAACCTCGAGTCCTTTATACTCTTGCTCTATAAGACTTCCACTACACTTTGAGGTAGTGCTGAGGAATAGTTCTACACTTCACATATCAAAAGAACTAGCTTCTCCATTCTCCCCAGCTTTCACACTGAGGGAATAACTTGTCACCATTTTCAAACAAGGAATCTGTGTACTGGAGGAATCCCCTTTGCCACCTAAAACCCCAAGACCTTTGACCCCTTGTCATATAGCCAGCTTTTCACAAGCCCAACCTTCACCCTACAATGATCTGTGAAACTGTTTCCTTGAAGACTGGATCAACTTTGCCCCAGACAATGAAACCACAGCTTATAGATATGCTCTTATTGAAGAAGAAAGAAAGAAAGGATGAATAATCAGTGAAGGAATCCTCCCATCCAATTGCCCACCCCATCCCAACATTCCACCTCTCTTATCTCCCCTTCATATAACCATCACTCCTCACCAATCCCCTTCCTCTATTGCTGTCACACCCCTTGTTTTCCCAATAAGAATGGCAGACCCTGCTCCCAGGCCAACCAAGCTAAAAGCTGGGTTGTCTGATGATTTTTCTGGAAAATCCTCCAACACCAATTGTTGGATTCTAGCTATGCAAGCCTACTTTGGCATGAACAGAGAACTATATGACGACCCTAAGACCCAGACTATGGTCATTTTAAACAAGATGAGCAAAGGGAGAGGAACTACCTTTGCAGAAGGATGGTACCAATGTATTGCCAATCATCCAACTATGGATAAGACTTTCACCACCATGAAGACCAACTTCCTGGCCACCTTTTACCCTTTAGACAGAAAGATAGAAGTGAGGAGAGCCTTAGAACGAATGGTCCAAGATAAGGACCCAAAGAACCACAGCTCGTTCCAAAACTATGTCTCAGACTTTAGAGCTGAGGCAGCCAAATATGGGGCCGACGCCTCCAACATCATGGTCCTCGAATACTTCACACGAAGACTTCATTCAAAGATTGCAGAAATGGTCTTATCAATGGAACATACCCCTACTACTTTTCAGACTTGGGTAGATGCTGCTAGCAAGTTCAATGCTCAGCTTCAGTGCATCAACAATATCAAAGCAGGACACTTTGCCTTTCAAAAACCTCCTAGAGACCCCAATGCAATGAATGTCGACCACATCTTTCTTTCTCCTGTAGAACAAGCCAAAAGAATGAAAGAAGAACAGTGCTTCATCTGTAACAAAGTAGGGTGCAGTACCTGGAGCCACCCAAGAGGAACCGGGTCTGCTGGACCATCATGTCCTCCTAACAACAATAACACTCCCCCTCATCCATGGAGAAACCTGGCTAGAGTAAGAATCACTCCCACAGAAGGACCCCCTAAGACCAAACTAGGCCAATATATTGCCTCCATTGAGCAGAAAGGGAAGTCTAGGGATAAGATCCTTCAAGTACTTGAAGCATGCTATGCTGATGAAGAAACCCTAGTAGGAGAAAATCCTACTGAACAAGTATCCTCTGCTAAACTCAAAGAAGTGAAGGAGGATTTTTAAAGGTGGAGACAAATAGAACAGGATTCTCTCCTATCAAACAACTTGCTTCTGTAACTGTTACTAGTCCTATCACCCAAGCAATTGAATTTCCCATCTCCCTTCTAGCAAACAGTGAAGCAAAATCCATTCAAACCTGAGCCCTATTGGACAGTGGCACAACTGGCAACTTCATTGACTGAGACTTCACTTGAAGGAACAACTTTCCTTTCTCCAGACTAGATATTCCCATTTGAGTGTATAATGTCGATGGAAGCAATAATTCCTCAGGACTCATCCATCATAAAGTTTCTATTCTGGTTCAAATAGGAGAAATCAAAGAAACTAGAGATTTTCTTGTCCTCCAATGTGGAAAGGAGAATATCATTCTAGGAATGCTGTGGCTTACTGAGGTAAACCCTCTAGTGGATTGGGCAAAGAAAACTATCACCATTTCCACCCTTCCAAAACCCACCCCAAAGAAAAAGTGAGGTTTTTCCATCACTGATTGATACCTCATACAATATCTCAGCCTTGACCTAGACAAGAAAATTGTGCAATGGTGGAAAGAACATTATGGACCCCCACCTACATATCCCTGCCAAAGCAAGGAAGGTGACCCTAGCCACTGAAGTTGCTCAAGCCTTTGGAATACATAAAAGAGGTCAAACTTTCAAAGGAGTTTGAATGGTATAAGAAAGTGTTTGAAGAACCAAAGGAAGGAAGTCTTCCCCCATCTAGACCATTTGATCATGCCATTGAACTTGAAAAAGACTTTGCCCCGAAAATTGCCAAAAGTTACCCTCTTAACCCAGCTGAACAGAAAGCATGCAAAGACTTCATTGACAAGAATCTTAAATCAGGAAAGATTTCTCCCTCAAAGTCCCTCCAAGCATCCCCTTTCTTTTTTGTTCAGAAGAAGAATGGAGCCCTCTGTCCCTGTCAAGACTACCACTATCTCAACTCCTTCACAAAAAATGCATACCCACTCCCTTGTATCCCTGAGTTGATCGATAAACTGAAGGAATCTTCCATCTTCATCAAATTCGACATTTGATGGGGCTATAACAACATCCTTATCAAACCAGAAGATTGGTTGAAGGCTGCCTTCATTACTCCCTATGGGTTATTTGAACCCAATGTCATGTTCTTTGGACTATGTGGATTGCCTCCCACTTTCCAAGCCTACATGAATGACATCTTCACAAATTACATTGCCAAGGGATGGCTCATTATCTACATGAATGATCTTCTGATTCACTCCAAAGACCAAACTGTTCATAATGAACAAACTAGGAAGGTGCTACAACAAATGGAAGAACAACAACTCCATCTCAAACTTTCTAAATGTGCCTTCTCTGTCCCAACTGTTGAATACCTTGGCATAATTATCTCTGAAGGACACATGGAAATGCATCCTGCTAAACTCTTCACCATCCAGGACTGGAAGCCACCTAATCCAGTCAAGGCTGTTCATTCCTAGGTCCATGTTCTGCGGTTTCAACAAAAGGGGATAGTAGAGAAGCATAGAAGACATCATGAATTCGCCAAGTGGGGGGGAAGGTGAAGATGATAAGAGACAGGGGATAAAACCTGGGAAATCTCAAAGTGTCCTTCTCTTTTTGGAGAAAGTTTCCAAGAAGGGTAATGAAGGCAAAGGTTTTTCCCTTCAAGCCACACCTTATCTCCTACCTTCCATGGTCTGAACTTGGAAATGAGTTGTTCTTTCATGAATTGTTGGATCTTTTCATGGGTGGCTTCTGCTTCCTTTTGAGCGAAGTCTAGATTAGATAATCGTGTTTCAAGGAACAGAAGAAAGGCCTTTCCAATTGGTGGATAAGCTTGAGGTTTGAATCCAAGGATCAAAGAGAAGGGTGTCATTTTGGTGGAGGAATGGATGGTGAAGTTATGAGCAAACTCAGCTAGGGGAAGTAAGGAGGCCCAACCGAAGGGGTTTCCATCACAAAAGATCTGAAGGTATGTTTCTAATTCTTGATTTACTCTTTTGGTTTCTCCATCTGTTTGTGGATGATACACAGATAAAAGTGTGATATTGTATTGTAAGAGATGGGCTAGTTCTCGAGTGAAGGTGGAGGTGAATTGTGGTCCTCTATCGGAGATACATTGATTATGAAGGCCAAAGCAGGGGAAAATGTGTGTGAAAAACAATTGGGCTATGTCTTCGGCATCAATTGTTTTATGACAAGGAGTATAAATTACCCCCTTACTAAGGCCATGGTCAACCACAACCATGATGGAGTTGAATCCCTGGGAAAGGGGGAGATCAGTGATGAGATCCACAGAGATTTGCTGAAAAGGGTGAGTGGCAGAAGACGATAAGGGCATAAGAGGTGGTATGGTGGGATGGGTGTTAACCTTTGAGGCCTGGCAAGCCGCACAACCAGTCACAAAATGGTGAATGAAGGCATTCATGCCTGGCCACCAATAATCATGTTGGAGAAGGTTTTGGGTATGAAAGATTCCACCATGACTCCCAGAAGGAGATTCATGAGTGGTGTGGATAAGGTCCATGCAAGCAGGTTCGGGAACATAGAGATGAGTTCAGAAATATAAGTGATTATTAGAAAAGGACCAATTGGCAGGGGAAGTGCATTGGATAGGGGAAGGGGTGGATGACATGGCAGCGAGGGCCTGTTGAATGACAGGATCATCAGTGGTAGAGACAGCCATTTTGCTGGTAATGGTGAGGTTGATATTCTGGGCAAAAAGGTCTGGGGGAAGGAGTATGATTTCAGTGTTGTCATTCAATGTATCTACAATATTCTTTTGGGAAAGGGCATCAGTGAGGCCCATGTGGATACCAGGAGTGTGGACAAATTTTAGGTCATAGTTCTGGAGGAACATATTCCATCGAGCTTGTCAACAAGTAAGTTTGTGGGGTTGTTGAAAGTATACAAGATTTTTGTGATCAGTGAGTGTGGTTACCGGAATCCCTGTTCCTTGCAGGTAATAATGCCATTCTTTAAGGGCATGGAGTACTGCAAGTAATTTGTGATCATAAGTATCATAGTTGTGTTTAGCAGGGGATAAGGATTTGGAGAAGAAGGCACAGGGATGCAGGTTGCCATTGAAGTCAGATTGCATGAGTACCCCTTGGACCAGTAGCCATAAGAGAGGCATCAGTCATGATTGAGAATGGTTTGGCTATGTCAGGAAGAAGGAGAATGGGTTTCTTAGGGAATTCCTCTTTCAGTACAGCAAAGGCAAACTGGCATACAGGGGTCCAGTTCCAAGTTTCCCCTTTCTTTGTGAGGTTATGAAGTGGTTGGGCAATATTGGAGAAATCAGGGATGAATTTTCAATAAAAGTTACAGAAACCTAAGAAACTTCCTAAAACCTCCAGTGGAGTTGATCAACAGAGATGAAGAGTATGAAGTCACCACTATCCTCACCCACCAAGGATCCTCATGCTGCCAACAATTTTTTATCTTATGGAAAGGGTATTCCTCCACTGGAAATATATGGAAATATCAACAGAATCTCTCTCATGCCACTGAACTCTTAAACAAATATAAGACCAGGTTCCCCTCTGTTTTGCCTCAGAACTAGCAATGCCTTGTATCTCTCATTCCCAGACCTCTTCGCCTCCCTGTTCCACTCTGATGCATCTTCTATGCCTTATTTCTTGAAACTGCTCCTGTGGTGTATGCTTTGGAGCATTGTACCCTCTATTACAACAATCCTAATATTCTGGATCTGGTACATATCCTTCAGACCTTCCACACTACATGTATCCCTCCAATATCCCAATTCCTGAGCCACCCTCTCGGAGACAGCCCATGTGAATCTTGGAGCTTCCTACTCACAGGTGAAGACACTTATTCTAGACTCCCTTCATCATCATGAGTTCTATAAGGTAGTAGAACTACTTAACCCTGCCCTCATTCACCCGATTTTATTCCCTATCATTGCTGGACTGACGCCTGTGAAAAGGCTCAAGTACTTTCAAGCTGATGCAGAGGAGCTTGATGTTGTTGAAGAAGAACTAGCAGTCCAACAGACTGTCTATAGTAATGTCAGGGTGTATGACATGGTCCAACCCCCTGAAAGACCTCTTTCTACCCTGGAGTTAGCCTGTGAGCTTGCTCACCCTATTGTCAATGAGAATTTAGAGTGGCAGGAACCGACTTCTCTCATTTCTGAAGTCCCTACACACAACTTACATCTCCTCTTGCCCAAACCCTGACTCTCTCCCCCTCGCGTTTTACCCCCAAAACCCCATCCAGAATTGCCTCCCCCAACTCAGCTGAAGTATGTTAACATTGGGACCCACTTAGGATGCATGATCATGCTCACTCTGAAAGGAGAGGAGATAGCTCAGCAAATCACATTGAAGGACCGACCTCCTGTTCATGAGCCATCTGTTCTCACTCCTGCCTCTTTCCCAGTAGTTTCCCTTACACCTTCTCCACAATGTTTCATCTGTCACAGT